>JABUQX010145218.1:10000-42500 GCA_015478945.1 Trachelipus rathkii | reverse complement strand
AGTTGCGTTAACCTAAGTTCCGTTAACCTAAGTTCCGTTAACCTAAGTTCCGTTAACCTAAGTTCCATTAACCTAAGTTCCGTTAACCTAAGTTCCGTTAACCTAAGTTCCGTTAACCTAAGTTCCGTTAACCTAAGTTCCGTTAACCTAAGTTCCGTTAACCTAAGTTCTGTTAACCTAAGTTCCGTTAACTTAAGTTCCGTTAACCTAAGTTCCGTTAACCTAAGTTCCGTTAACCTAAGTTCCGTTAACCTAAGTTCCGTTAAACTAAGTTCCGTTAACCTAAGTTCCGTTAACCTAAGTTCCGTTAACCTAAGTTCCGTTAACCTTAGTTCCGTTAACCTAAGTTCCGTTAACCTAAGTTCCGTTAACCTAAGTTAAGTTAACCTAGTTCCGTTAACCTAAGTTCCGTTAACCTAAGTTCCGTTAACCTAAGTTCCGTTAACCTACGTTCCTTTAACCTAAGTTCCGTTAACCTAAGTTCCGTTAACCTAAGTTCCGTTAACCTAAGTTCCATTAACAGTTAACTTAACCTAAGTTCCGTTAACCTAAGTTCCGTTAACCTAAGTTCCGTTAACCTAAGTTCCGTTAACCTAAGTTCTGTTAACCTAAGTTCCGTTAACCTAAGTTCCGTTAACCTAAGTTCCGTTAACCTAAGTTCCGTTAACCTAAGTTCCGTTAACCTAAGTTCTGTTAACCTAAGTTCCGTTAACCTAAGTTCCGTTAACTTAAGTTCCGTTAACCTAAGTTCCGTTAACCTAAGTTCCGTTAACCTAAGTTCCGTTAACCTAAGTTCCGTTAACCTAAGTTAAGTTAACCTAAGTTCCGTTAACCTAAGTTCCGTTAACCTAAGTTCCGTTAACCTAAATTGCGTTAACCTAAGTTCCGTTAACCTAAGTTCCGTTAACCTAAGTTCCGTTAACCTAAGCTCCGTTAACCTGTTCCGTTAACCTAAGTTAGGTTAACCTAAGTTCCGTTAACCTAAGTTCCGTTAACCTAAGTTCCGTTAACCTAAGTTTTCGTTAACCTAAGTTCCGTTAACCTATGTTCCGTTAACCTAAGTTCCGTTAACCTAAGTTCCGTTACCTAGGTTAAGTTAACCCTAAGTTCCGTTAACCTAAGTTCCGTTAATCTAAGTTCCGTTAACCTAAGTTAAGTTAACCTAAGTTCCGTTAACCTAAGTTCCGTTAACCTAAGTTCCGTTAACCTAAGTTCCGTTAACCCAAGTTCCGTTAACCTAAGTTTCGTTAACCTAAGTTCTGTTAACCTAAGTTCCGTTAACCTAAGTTCCGTTAACCTAAGTTCCGTTAACCTAAGTTAAAACCTAAGTTCCGTTAACCTAAGTTCCGTTAACCTAAGTTCCGTTAACCTAAGTTCCGTTAACCTATGTTCCGTTAACCTAAGTTCCGTTAACCTAAGTTCCGTTAACCTAAGTTCCGTTAACCTAAGTTAACTTAACCTAAGTTCCGTTAACCTAAGTTCCGTTAACCTAAGTTCCGTTAACCTAAGTTCCGTTAACCTAAGTTCCGTTAACCTAAGTTCCGTTAACCTAAGTTCCGTTAACCTAAGTTCTGTTAACCTAAGTTCCGTTAACCTAAGTTCCGTTAACCTAAGTTCCGTTAACCTAAGTTCCGTTAACCTAAGTTCCGTTAACCTAAGTTCCGTTAACCTAAGTTCCGGTCCCCTAAGTTCCGTTAACCTAAGTTCCGTTAACCTAAGTTCCGTTAACTTAAGTTCCGTTAACCTAAGTTAACTTAACCTAAGTTCCGTTAACCTAAGTTCCGTTAACCTTAGTTAAGTTAACCTAAGTTAAGTTAAAATAAGTTCCGTTAACCTAAGTTCCGTTAACCTAAGTTCCGTTAACCTACGTTCCTTTAACCTAAGTTCCGTTAACCTAAGTTCCGTTAACCTAAGTTCCGTTAACCTAAGTTCCGTTAACCTAAGTTCCCTAAGTTCCGTTAACCCAAGTTCCGTTAACCTAAGTTCTGTTAACCTAAGTTCCGTTAACCAAGTTCCGTTAACCTAAGTTCTGTTAACCAAGTTCCGTTAACCTAAGTTCCGTTAACCTAAGTTCCGTTAACCTAAGTTCTGTTAACCTAAGTTCCGTTAACCTAAGTTCCGTTAACTTAAGTTCCGTTAACCTAAGTTCCGTTAACCTAAGTTCCGTTAACCTAAGTTCCGTTAACCTAAGTTCCGTTAACCTAAGTTCCGTTAACCTAAGTTCCGTTACCCTAAGTTCCGTTAAAAGTTCCGTTAACCTATGTTCCGTTAACCTAAGTTCCGTTAACCAAGTTCCGTTAAACTAAGTTCCGTTAACCTAAGTTCTGTTAACCAGTTCCGTTAACCTAAGTTAGGTTAACCTAAGTTCCGTTAACCTAAGTTCCGTTAACTCAAGTTCCGTTAACCTAAGTTCCGTTAACCTGTTCTGTTAACCTAGTTGCTCCGTTAACCTAAGTTCTGTTAACCTAAGTTCCGTTAACCTAAGTTCCGTTAACCTAAGTTCCGTTAACCTAAGTTCCGTTAACCTAAGTTCCGTTAACCTTAGTTCCGTTAACCTGCTAAGTTAACCTAAGTTCCGCAGTTAACCTAAGTTCCGTTAACCTAAGTTCCGTTAACCTAAGTTCCGTTAACCTAAGTTAAAACCTAAGTTCCGTTAACCTAAGTTCCGTTAACCTAAGTTCCGTTAACCCAAGTTCCGTTAACCTAAGTTCCGTTAACCCGTTAACCTAAGTTCCGTTAACCTAAGTTCCGTTAACCTTAGTTCCGTTAACCTAAGTTCCGTTAACTCAAGTTCCGTTAACCTAAGTTCCGTTAACCCAAGTTCCGTAACCTATGTTCCGTTAACCTAAGTTGCGTTAACCTAAGTTCTGTTAACCTAAATTAACCTAAGTTCCGTTAACCTAAGTTCCGTTAACCTAAGTTCCTTTAACCTAAGTTCCGTTAACCTAAGTTCCGTTAACCCAAGTTCCGTTAACCTAAGTTCCGTTAACCTAAGTTCCGTTAACCTAAGTTCCGTTAACCTAAGTTCCGTTAACCTGTTCCGTTAACCTAAGTTCCGTTAACCTAAGTTCCGTTAAACCTAAAGTTCTGTTAACCTAAGTTCCGTTAACCTAAGTTCCGGTCCCCTAAGTTCCGTTAACCTAAGTTCCGTTAACCTAAGTTCCGTTAACTTAAGTTCCGTTAACCTAAGTTCCGTTAACCTAAGTTCCGTTAACCTAAGTTCCGTTAACCCAAGTTTTGTTAACCTAAGTTCCGTTAACCTAAGTTCCGTTAACCTAAGTTCCGTTAACCTAAGTTCCGTTAACCTAAGTTCCGTTAACCTAAATTGCGTTAACCTAAGTTCCGTTAACCTAAGTTCCGTTAACCTAAGTTCCGTTAACCTAAGTTCCGTTAACCTAAGTTCCGTTAACCTAAGTTCCGTTAACCCAAGTTCCGTTAACCTAAGTTCCGTTAACCTAAGTTCCGTTAACCTAAGTTCCGTTAACCTAAGTTCTGTTAACCTAAGTTCCGTTAACCTAAGTTCCGTTAACTTAAGTTCCGTTAACCTAAGTTCCGTTAACCCAAGTTCCGTTAACCTAAGTTTCGTTAACCTAAGTTCTGTTAACCTAAGTTCCGTTAACCTAAGTTCCGTTAACCTAAGTTCCGTTAACCTAAGTTCCGTTAACCTAAGTTCCATTAACCTAAGTTCCGTTAACCTAAGTTCTGTTAACCTAAGTTCCGTTAACCTAAGTTCCGTTAACCTAAGTTCCGTTAACCTGTTCCGTTAACCTAAGTTCCAACCTAAGTTCCGTTAACCTAGGTTCCTAACTTAAGTTCCGTTAACCTAAGTTCCGTTAACCTAAGTTAAGTTAACCTAAGTTCCGTTAACCTAAGTTAAGTTAACCTAAGTTAAGATAACCTAAGTTCCGTTAACCTAAGTTCCGTTAACCTAAGTTCCGTTAACCTAAGTTCCGTTAACCTAAGTTCCATTAACCTAAGTTCCGTTAACCTAAGTTCCGTTAACCTAAGTTCCGTTAACCTAAGTTCAGTTAACCTAAGTTCCGTTAACCTTAGTTCCGTTAACCTAAGTTCCGTTAACCTAAGTTAACTTAACCTAAGTTCCGTTAACCTAAGTTCCGTTAACCTAAGTTCCGTTAACCTAAGTTCCGTTAACCTAAGTTCCGTTAACCTTAGTTCCGTTAACCTAAGTTCCGTTAACCTAAGTTCCGTTAACCTAAGTTCCGTTAACCTAAGTTCCGTTAACCTAAGTTCCGTTAACCTAAGTTCCGTTAACCTAAGTTCCGTTAACCTAAGTTCCGTTAACCTAAGTTCCGTTAACCTACGTTCCTTTAACCTAAGTTCCGTTAACCTAAGTTCCGTTAACCTAAGTTCCGTTAACCTAAGTTAACTTAACCTAAGTTCCGTTAACCTAAGTTCCGTTAACCTTAGTTAAGTTAACCTAAGTTAAGTTAAAATAAGTTCCGTTAACCTAAGTTCCATTAACCTAAGTTCCGTTAACCTAAGATCCGTTAACCTAAGTTCCGTTAACCTAAGTTCCGTTAACCTAATATAAGTTAACCTAAGTTCCGTTAACCTAAGTTAAGTTAACCTAAGTTCCGTTAACCTAAGTTCCGTTAACCTAAGTTCCGTTAACCTAAGTTAAGTTAACCTAAGTTAAGTTAACCTAAGTTCCTTTAACCTAAGTTCCGTTAAACTACGTTCCTTTAACCTATGTTCCGTTAACCTAAGTTCCGTTAATCTAAGTTAAATTAACCTAAGTTCCGTTAACCTAAGTTCCGTTAACCTAAGTTCCGTTAACCCAAGTTCCGTTAACCTAAGTTAAGTTAACCTAAGTTCCGCTAACCTAAGTTCCGTTAACCTAAGTTAAGTTAACCTAAGTTCCGTTAACCTAAGTTAAGTTAACCTAAGTTAAGTTAACCTAAGTTAAGTTAACCTAAGTTAAGTTAACCTAAGTTCCGTTAACCTAAGTTAAGTTAACCTATGTTCCGTTAACCTAATATAAGTTAACCTAAGTTCCGTTAACCTAAGTTCCGTAAACCTAAGTTCCGTTAACCTACGTTCCTTTAACCTAAGTTCCGTTAACCTAAGTTCCGTTAACCTAAGTTCCGTTAACCTAAGTTCCGTTAACCTAAGTTAAGCTAACCTAAGTTCCGTTAACCTAAGTTCCGTTAACCTAAGTTAAGTTAACCTAAGTTCCGTTAACCTAAGTTCCGTTAACCTAAGTTCCGTTAACCTAAGTTCCGTTAACCTAAGTTCCGTTAACCTAAGTTCCGTTAACCTAGGTTAAGTTAACCTAAGTTCCGTTAACCTAAGTTCCGTTAATCTAAGTTCTGTTAACCTAAGTTAAGTTAACCTAAGTTCCGTTAACCTAAGTTAAGTTAACCTAAGTTCCGTTAACCTAAGTTCCGTTAACCTAAGTTCCGTTAACCTAATATAAGTTAACCTAAGTTCCGTTAACCTAAGTTAAGTAAACCTAAGTTCCGTTAACCTAAGTTCCGTTAACCTAAGTTCCGTTAACCTACGTTCCGTTAACCTAAGTTAAGATAACCTAAGTTCCGTTAACCTAAGTTAAGTTAACCTGAGTTCCGTTAACCTAAGTTCCGTTAACCTAAGTTCCGTTAACCTAAGTTCCAACCTAGATTCCGTTAACCTAAGTTCCGTTAACCTAAGTTAAGTTAACCTAAGTTAAGTTAACCTAAGTTAAGATAACCTAAGTTCCGTTAACCTAAGTTCCGTTAACCTAAGTTCCGTTAACCTAAGTTCTGTTAACCTAAGTTCCGTTAACCTAAGTTCCGTTAACCTAAGTTCCGTTAACCTAAGTTCCGTTAACCCAAGTTCCGTTAACCTAAGTTTCGTTAACCTAAGTTCTGTTAACCTAAGTTCCGTTAACCTAAGTTCCGTTAACCTAAGTTCCGTTAACCTAAGTTCCGTTAAACTAAGTTCCGTTAACCTAAGTTCCGTTAACCTAAGTTCCGTTAACCTAAGTTCCGTTAACCTAAGTTCCGTTAACCTAAGGTCCGTTAACCTAATATAAGTTAACCTAAGGTAATGCCCGTTGTTAACCTAAGTTCCGTTAACCTAAGTTCCGTTAACCAAAGTTCCGTTAAACTAAGTTCCGTTAACCTAAGTTAAGTTAACCTAAGTTCCGTTAACCAAAGTTCCGTTAAAGTAAGTTCCGTTAACCTAAGTTAAGTTAACCTAAGTTCCGTTAACCTAAGTTCCGTTAACCTAAGTTAAGTTAACCTAAGTTCCGTTAACCTAAGTTCCGTTAACCTAAGTTCCGTTAACCTAAGTTCCGTTAACCTAAGTTCCGTTAACCTATGTTCCGTTAACCTAAGTTCCGTTAACCCAAGTTCCGTTAACCTAAGTTCCGTTAACCTAAGTTCCGTTAACCTAAGTTCCGTTAACCTAAAATAAGTTAACCTAAGTTCCGTTAACCTAAGTTCCGTTAATCTAAGTTCCGTTAACCTAAGTTCCGTTAACCTAAGTTAAAACCTAAGTTCCGTTAACCTAAGTTCCGTTAACCTAAGTTCCGTTAACCCAAGTTCCGTTAACCTAAGTTCCATTAACCTAAGTTCCGTTAACCCAAGTTCCGTTAACCTAAGTTCCGTTAACCTAAGTTCCGTTAACCTAAGTTCCGTTAACCTAAGTTCATGCCACCTTAGCCCCGTTAACCCGTTAAGTTAACCTAAGTTCCGTTAACCTAAGTTCCGTTAACCTAAGTTCCGTTAACCTAAGTTCCGTTAACCTAAATTAACCTAAGTTCCGTTAACCTAAGTTCCGTTAACCTAAGTTCCGTTAACCCAAGTTCCGTTAACCTAAGTTCCGTTAACCTAAGTTCCGTTAACCTAAGTTAACTTAACCTAAGTTCCGTTAACCTAAGTTCCGTTAACCTAAGTTCCGTTAACCTAAGTTCCGTTAACAGTTCCGTTAACCTAAGTTCTGTTAACCTAAGTTCCGTTAATGTTCCGTTAACCTAAGTTCCGTTCACTCTAAGTTCCGTTAACCTAAGTTCCGTTAACCTTAGTTCCGTTAACCTAAGTTCCGTTAACCTAAGTTCCGTTAACCTAAGTTCCGTTAACCTAAGTTGCGTTAACCTAAGTTCCGTTAACCTAAGTTCCGTTAACCTAAGTTCCGTTAACCTAAGTTCCGTTAACCTAAGTTCCAACCTCCTTTCCGTTAACATAAGTTCCGTTAACCTAAGTTCCGTTAACCTAGTTCCGTTAACCTAAGTTCCGTTAACCTACCCGTTAACCCAAGTTCCGTTAACCTAAGTTCCGTTAACCTAAGTTCCGTTAATCCAAGTTCCGTTAACCTAAGTTCCGTTAACCTAAGTTCCGTTAACCTAAGCTCCGTTAACCTAAGTTCCGTTCCCCTGTTCCGTTAACCCAAGTTCCGTTAACCTAAGTTCCGTTAACCTAAGTTCCGTTAACCTAAGTTCCGTTAACCTAAGTTCCGTCAACCTAAGTTCCGTTAACCTAAGTTCCGTTAACCTAAGTTCCGTTACCCTAAGTTCCATTAACCTAAGTTCCGTTAACCTGTTCCGTTAACCTGAGTTCCGTTAATCTAAGTTCCGTTAACCTAAGTTCATAACCTAAGTTCCGTTAACCTAAGTTCCACACCTAAGTTCCGTTAACCTAGGTTCCGTTAACCTAAATTCCGTTAACCTAAGTTCCGTTAACCTGTTTCAACCTAAGTTCCGTTAACCTTAGTTCCGTTAAGTTAACTTAACCTAAGTTCCGTTAACCTAAGTTCCGTTAACCTAAGTTCCGTTAACCTAAGTTCCGTTAACCTAAGTTTCGTTAACCTAAGTTAAAACCTAAGTTCCGTTAACCTAAGTTCCGTTAACCTAAGTTCCGTTAACCCAAGTTCCGTTAACCTAAGTTTCGTTAACCTAAGTTCTGTTAACCTAAGTTCCGTTAACCTAAGTTCCGTTAACCTAAGTTCCGTTAACCTAAGTTCCGTTAACCTAAGTTCCGTTAACCTAAGTTCCGTTAACCCAAGTTCCGTTAACCTAAGTTCCGTTAACCTAAGTTCCGTTAACCTATGTTCTGTTAACCTAAGTTCCGTTAACCTAAGTTCCGTTAACCTAAGTTCCGTTAACCTAAGTTAACTTAACCTAAGTTCCGTTAACCTAAGTTCCGTTAACCTAAGTTCCGTTAACCTAAGTTCCGTTAACCTAAGTTCTGTTAACCTAAGTTCCGTTAACCTAAGTTCCGTTAACCTAAGTTCCGTTAACCTAAGTTCCGTTAACCTAAGTTGCGTTAACCTAAGTTCCGTTAACCTAAGTTCCGTTAACCTACGTTCCTTTAACCTAAGTTCCGTTAACCTAAGTTCCGTTAACCTAAGTTCCGTTAACCTAAGTTAACTTAACCTAAGTTCCGTTAACCTTAGTTAAGTTAACCTAAGTTAAGTTAAAATAAGTTCCGTTAACCTAAGTTCCATTAACCTAAGTTCCGTTAACCTAAGATCCGTTAACCTAAGTTCCGTTAACCTAAGTTCCGTTAACCTAAGTTAAGTTAACCTAAGTTCCGTTAACCTAAGTTAAGTTAACCTAAGTTCCGTTAACCTAAGTTCCGTTAACCTAAGTTAAGTTAACCTAAGATAAGTTAACCTAAGTTAAGTTAACCTAAGTTCCTTTAACCTAAGTTCCGTTAAACTACGTTCCTTTAACCTATGTTCCGTTAACCTAAGTTCCGTTAATCTAAGTTAAATTAACCTAAGTTCCGTTAACCTAAGTTCCGTTAACCTAAGTTCCGTTAACCCAAGTTCCGTTAACCTAAGTTAAGTTAACCTAAGTTCCGTTAACCTAAGTTCCGTTAACCTAAGTTCCGTTAACCTAAGTTAAGTTAACCTAAGTTCCGTTAACCTAAGTTAAGTTAACCTAAGTTAAGTTAACCTTAGTTTAGTTAACCTAAGTTTCGTTAACCTAAGTTAAATTAACCTAAGTTTAGTTAACCTAAGTTAAGTTAACCTAAGTTAAGTTAACCTAAGTTCCTTTAACCTAAGTTCCGTTAACCTACGTTCCTTTAACCTAAGTTCCGTTAACCTAAGTTCCGTTAACCTAAGTTCCGTTAACCTAAGTTCCGTTAACCTAAGTTAAGCTAACCTAAGTTCCGTTAACCTAAGTTCCGTTAACCTAAGTTAAGTTAACCTAAGTTCCGTTAACCTAAGTTCCGTTAACCTAAGTTAAGTTAACCTAAGTTCCGTTAACCTAAGTTAAGTTAACCTAAGTTTCGTTAACCTAAGTTAAGTTAACCTAAGTTCCGTTAACCTAAGTTAAGTTAACCTAAGTTCCGTTAACCTAAGTTAAGTTAACCTAAGTTCCGTTAACCTAAGTTAAGTTACCCTAAGTTCCGTTAACCTAAGTTCCGTTAACCTAAGTTCCGTTAACCTAATATAAGTTAACCTAAGTTCCGTTAACCTAAGTTAAGTAAACCTAAGTTCCGTTAACCTAAGTTCCGTTAACCTAAGTTCCGTTAACCTACGTTCCGTTAACCTAAGTTAAGATAACCTAAGTTCCGTTAACCTAAGTTAAGTTAACCTGAGTTCCGTTAACCTAAGTTCCGTTAACCTAAGTTCCGTTAACCTAAGTTCCAACCTAGATTCCGTTAACCTAAGTTCCGTTAACCTAAGTTAAGTTAACCTAAGTGAAGTTAAGCTAAGTTAAGTTAACCTAAGTTAAGATAACCTAAGTTCCGTTAACCTAAGTTCCGTTAACCTAAGTTCCGTTAATCTAAGTTCCGTTAACCCAAGTTCCGTTAACATAAATTCCGTTAACCTAAGTTCCGTTAACCTAAGTTCCGTAACCTAAGTTTCGTTAACCTAAGTTCCGTTAACCTAAGTTCCGTTAACCTAAGTTCCGTTAACCTAAGTTCCGTTAACCTAAGTTCCGTTAACCTAAGTTCCGTTAACCTAAGTTCCGTTAACCTAAGTTAAGTTAACCTAAGTTCCGTTAACCTAAGTTCCGTTAACCTAAGGTCCGTTAACCTAATATAAGTTAACCTAAGTTCCGTTAACCTAAGTTCCGTTAACCTAAGTTCCGTTAACCTAAGTTCCGTTAACCTAAGTTCCGTTAACCAAAGTTCCGTTAAACTAAGTTCCGTTAACCTAAGTTAAGTTAACCTAAGTTCCGTTAACCAAAGTTCCGTTAACCTAAGTTCCGTTAACCTAAGTTAAGTTAACCTAAGTTCCGTTAACCTAAGTTAAGTTCCGTTAATCTAAGTTCCGTTAACCTAAGTTCCGTTAACCTAAGTTCCGTTAACCTAAGTTCCGTTAACCTAAGTTCCGTTAACTTAAGTTAAGTTAACCTAAGTTCCGTTAACCTAAGTTCCGTTAAACTAAGTTCCGTTAACCTAAGTTCCGTTAACCTAAGTTCCGTTAACCTAAGTTCCGTTAACCTAAGTTCCGTTAACCTAAGTTCCGGTAACCTAAGTTCCGTTAACCTAAGTTCCGTTAACCTAAGTTAAAACCTAAGTTCCGTTAACCTAAGTTCCGTTAACCTAAGTTCCGTTAACCCAAGTTCCGTTAACCTAAGTTCCGTTAACCTAAGTTCCGTTAACCTAAGTTCCGTTAACCTAAGTTCCGTTAACCTAAGTTCCGTTAATCTAAGTTCCGTTAACCTAAGTTCCGTTAACCTAAGTTCCGTTAACCTAAGTTCCGTTAACCTTAGTTCCGTTAACCTAAGTTAAGTTAACCTAAGTTCCGTTAACCTAAGTTCCGTTAACCTAAGTTCCGTTAACCTAAGTTCCGTAACCTAAGTTCCGTTAACCTAAGTTCCGTTAACCCAAGTTCCGTTAACCTAAGTTCCGTTAACCCAAGTTCCGTTAACCTAAGTTCCGTTAACCTAAGTTCCGTTAACCTAAGTTCCGTTAACCTAAGTTCCGTTAACCTAATATGTTAACCTAAGTTCCGTTACCCTAAGTTCCGTTAACCTAAGTTCCGTTAACCTAAGTTCCGTTAACCTAAGTTCCGTTAACCTAAGTTCTGTTAACCTAAGTTCCGTTAACCTAAGTTCCGTTAACCTAAGTTCCGTTAACCTAAGTTCCGTTAACCCAAGTTCCGTTAACCTAAGTTCCGTTAACCTAAGTTCCGTTAACCTAAGTTAACTTAACCTAAGTTCCGTTAACCTAAGTTCCGTTAACCTAAGTTCCGTTAACCTAAGTTCCGTTAACCTAAGTTCCGTTAACCTAAGTTCCGTTAACCCAAGTTCCGTTAACCTAAGTTCGTTAAATCAAGTTCCGTTAAACTGTTCCGTTAACCTGTTCCGTTAACCTAGTTCCCGTTAACCAAAGTTCCGTTAACCCAAGTTCCGTCAACCTAAGTTCCGTTAACCTAAGTTCCGTTAACCTAAGTTCCGTTAACCTAAGTTCCGTTACCCTAAGTTCCGTTAACCTAAGTTCCGTTAACCTAAGTTCCGTTAACCTAAGTTCCGTTAACCTAAGTTCCGTTAACCTAAGTTCTGTTAACCTAAGTTCCGTTAACCTAAGTTCCGTTAACCTAAGTTCCGTTAACCTAAGTTCCGTTAACCTAAGTTCCGTTAACCTAAGTTCCGTCAACCTAAGTTCCGTTAACCTAAGTTCCGTTAACCTGTTCCGTTAACCTAAGTTCCGTTAACCCAAGTTCCGTTAACCTCCGTTAACCTAAGTTCCGTCAACCTAAGTTCCGTTAACCTAAGTTCCGTTAACCTAAGTTCCGTTAACCTAAGTTCCGTTAACCTAAGTTTCGTTAACCTAAGTTCCGTTAACCTAAGTTAACTTAACCTAAGTTCCGTTAACCTAAGTTCCGTTAACCTAAGTTCCGTTAACCTAAGTTCCGTTAACCTAAGTTCCGTTAACCTAAGTTAAGTTCCGTTAATCTAAGTTCCGTTAACCTAAGTTCCGTTAACCTAAGTTCCGTTAACCTAAGTTCCGTTAACCTAAGTTAAAACCTAAGTTCCGTTAACCTAAGTTCCGTTAACCTAAGTTCCGTTAACCCAAGTTCCGTTAACCTAAGTTTCGTTAACCTAAGTTCTGTTAACCTAAGTTCCGTTAACCTAAGTTCCGTTAACCTAAGTTCCGTTAACCTAAGTTCCGTTAACCTAAGTTAACTTAACCTAAGTTCCGTTAACCTAAGTTCCGTTAACCTAAGTTCCGTTAACCTAAGTTCCGTTAACCCAAGTTCCGTTAACCTAAGTTCCGTTAACCTAAGTTCCGTTAACCTAAGTTCCGTTAACCTAAGTTCCGTTAACCTAAGTTCCGTTAACCTAAGTTCCGTTAACCTAAGTTCCGTCAACCTAAGTTCCGTTAACCTAAGTTCCGTTAACCTAAGTTCCGTTAACCTAAGTTCCGTTAACCTTAGTTCCGTTAACCTAAGTTAAGTTAACCTAAGTTCCGTTAACCTAAGTTCCGTTAACCTAAGTTCCGTTAACCTAAGTTCCGTTAACCTAAGTTAAAACCTAAGTTCCGTTAACCTAAGTTCCGTTAACCTAAGTTCCGTTAACCTAAGTTCCGTTAACCTAAGTTTCGTTAACCTAAGTTCCGTTAACCTAAGTTCCGTTAACCTAAGTTCCGTTAACCTAAGTTCCGTTAACCTAAGTTCCGTTAACCTAAGTTCCGTTAACCTAAGTTCTGTTAACCTAAGTTCCGTTAACCTAAGTTCCGTTAACCTAAGTTCCGTTAACCTAAGTTCCGTTAACCTAAGTTCCGTTAACCTAAGTTTCGTTAACCTAAGTTCCGTTAAACTAAGTTCCGTTAACCTAAGCTCCGTTAACCCAAGTTCCGTTAACCTAAGCTCCGTTAACTGGTTTTGTTAACCTAAGTTCCGTTAACCTAAGTTCCGTTAACCTAAGTTCCGTTAACTTATTCTGTTAACCTAAGTTCCGTTAACCTGTCTCCTATTTAACCTAAGTTCTGTTAACCTAAGTTCCGTTAACCTAAGTTCCGTTAACCTTAGTTCCGTTAACCTAAGTTCCGTTAACCTAAGTTCCGTTAACTTATGTTCCGTTAACCTAAGTTCCCCAAAGTTCCGTTAACCTAAGTTCCGTAAACCTAAGTTCCGTTAACGTTCCGTTAACCTAAGTCTGCAACTGGTTCAATAACCTAAGTTCCAGTTAGAACCGGTTAATTTTTGAACTGAGAGTCTGAGTTAACTCGGTTCCGTTAACCTAAGTTCCGTTAACTCGGAAGTTCTATTAACCAAGTTCCTAACTGTTCCGCCAACTATTCGTTAGTAAGTTCCGTTAACCTAAGCCCTTGCAACTCAAGTTCCGTTAACCTAAGTTCCGTTACCCTAAGTTCCGTTAACCTAATATAACTGGTCTGGTTAACTGGTTCCAAGCTAACCTAAGTTCCGTTAACCTAACTCTAACCTAAGTTCCGTTAACCTAAATTAATTAACCTAAGTTCCATTAACCTAAGTTCCGTTAACCTAAGTTCCGTTAACCAAACGTTAAACTAAGTTCCGTTAACCTAAGTTCCGTTAACTTAAGTTCCGTTAACCTAAGTTCCGTTAACCTTAGTTCCGTTAACCTAAGTTCCGTTAACTGTTCCGTTAACCCAAGTTCCGTTAACCTAAGTTCTGTTAACTAAGTTCCGCTAACCTAAGTTCCGTTAACCTAAGTTTCGTTAACCTAAGTTCCGTTAACCTAAGTTCTGTTAACCTAAGTTCCGTTAACCTTAGTTCCGTTAACCTAAGTTGCGTTCCCAAGTTCCGTTAACCTAAGTTCCGTTAACCCAAGTTTCGTTAACCCAAGTTCCGTTAACCTAAGTTCCGTTAACCTAAGTTCCGTTAACCTAAGTTCCGTTAACCCAAGTTCCGTTAACCTAAGTTTCGTTAACCTAAGTTCTGTTACCTAAGTTTCGTTAACCTAAGTTCCGTTAACCTAAGTTCCGTTGCACTAGTTCCGTTAACCTGTTCTGTTAACCTGTTCTGTTAACCTGTCATCTAGAGTTCTGTTACAGCCTCAGTTAACCTAGCCTGAGTTAATTTAAAAGCCTGAAGACCCCATTCCGTTAACCTGTTAATTCATTCCCAGCCCTGTTAACCTAAGTTCTGTTACCTCTGTTAACCCAGCCCTGTTAACCTAAGCCTGTTAACCTAAGCCCTGTTACTTAAAGCCTCTGTTAACCTGTTCGTCGCAAGCCCTCCCGCACCTGCCAGGCACCTGCCCTGTTAACCTAGTTCCAACCCACGTTCTTTGTCTGTTAACTCTAGTCTGCTTAGTTCGCTAACCTGTTATCCCCAACCTGTCTAAGTCTGCTAACTCCTTAGCTAAGCTAACCTGCCAGCAAAAATACAGCCCCAGCACCTGTTCTGCTACGAAGTCCAGTTAATTTGGTGCCTTTTGCCCCAGTAGTTACCTAGTTCCAGCAATTCCAGGTCCTGTTATCTGTTAATTTAACTAGTTCTATAACTGGGTTCCTGTTAACTGTCTGCCAACCTGCTCCTGTTGCCCTGTTAACTGTTCATGATCCATGTCTGCTACCTAAAAGCCCTGTTAATTCCAAGTTCTGCTAACCTAAGTTCAAGTGTTAACCTAAGTTCTGTTAACCTAGTTCTGCAACCTAAGTTCCGTTACCTAAGTTCCAGCACGGTCTGCTAACTTAAGTCCCCGTTAACCTGTTCATCCTAAGCCCTGTTAAGTCCTGCTAACCTAAATTAAAAGTTGCCTAAGTCTCCATCCTGAAACTGCACAACTAGTCCTATAACTGAGTCCTGTTCACGAGCCTGTTAACCCAGTTCGGTTAACCTGTTGGTTAACTGGTGTTCACCTGTCTCCAGCACCGTTTCTCTGTGTTACCTAAGTTCCGTTAAACAGCAAGTTGGTTCTACCCTGTTTCAGTTGGCCCTGTGCCTGTTAGTTCCAACCTAAGTTTCTACGGTCTGTTAATCTAGTTCCGTTCAACCTGCAGGTCCTGCCCTGCTACCTAAGTTCTGCCACCTGGGTCTCCAGTTGGTTTCAGTCCGTCACCTGCTAAACCTAAGTTCTGCCAACCTAAGTCTCAGCGACCTGTTCCGTTAATCAGGTCTCTGCTAACCTGCCTCTCTGCTAACCTAGTTTCAGCACTCTGTGCCCAGCACCTGTTCTGTTATCCCAGTTCCTGTTATCCTAGTTCCAACTTGGGTGCCTGTTATTCCAGCCTCGTTAACCGAAAGCCTAAAGTTGGTCTAAATTCTGCAAAGATCACCTGTCTTAGCACCTGTTCTGTTACCTGTTCTCAGCAACTGAAGTCCCTGCCAACTCCAGTTAACTTAACCTAGTCTCCGTTAACCTGCTCCCGTTAACCTGTTCCGTTAACCTGTCTTCTGTTATCCTAGCCCTGCCAATCGCCTCCCAGTTAACCCAAGCCCCAGCACCTGTCTGTTGACTTCCAGCAGTTAATGCCAACTAAAACTGTTTAATCTTTATTAAATTCTTACCCTGTTCTGTTAATAAAAGCCCTGTTAACTTGTCCTGCTAACTCTGTTAACTTAACTAGTCTGTTAACCCAAGTTCCGTTAATCAGTTAACCTAAGTTGCAAACAAAAAGCCCTGTTAACCTGCTCCCACACCTAAGCAGCTCCAAGCTAACCTAAGATCCACACCTAAGTCCCGTTAACCTAACAGGCCCTGTTCCTGCCAACTAAGTTGTTATTCCACCTAAGTCCTCCTGCCAACTAGCTGCTAACCTAAGATGCTAACCTAAGTTGTTAACCTAGTCCCTTTATCCCAAGTTCCGTTAACTACGTTCCACTCTGCTACACCTAAGTTCCGTTAATCTGTTAACAACCTAAGTTCCGTTAACCTGCGCCCCCAGCACCTAAGTTCCAGCACCTGTGCCCTGCCAACCCAGCTGCCAACCTAAGTGCTGTTACCTGTCTCTGTTAACCTGTCTGCCAACCTGTTGGCACCTGGGTTCCGCCAACCCAAGTTGCCAACCCAGCTGCCAACCTTAGTTTAGCTCTGCTAACCTGCAAGTTGTACCAACCTAAGTTTAGTTAACCTGCTGTCAACCTGTTAACCTAAGTTCTTTAACTCGGTCCTGTTAACCTACGTTCTTAACGCAGCCCTGCTGGGCTAGTGCCTCAGCACCAAACAGCCTGCCAACCTGCTATGCTTAACCAGCCTGTTAACCTAAGTTCCGCACCTAAGTTGCCAACCGTTCGTTAACCTAAGTCTTCCGTTAACCTAAGTTGTTGGGTCCTAAGTTCCGTTAACCCAAGTTGTGCCAATCCAAAGCTGCCAACCTTCAGTTGAGGCGTTGGTCCTAGTCCCTGCCAACCTGTTGCTAACCTAAGTTGCCAACCTGCTGGGCCACCTAAGTCCTGCCAACCCAAGCCAGGCCACTTGCCCTGCCAACCTGGGAGTTAACCTTAAGCCCTGTTAACTTGCCCTGTTAACCTAAGCCCCGTTAACCTAGTCTCTGCCAACTCTTGTCTTCTGCTAACCTAAGTCTGCTATCCTAGTTCGTTACTAAGCCTGTTCACCTAGTTCTGTTAATTTGCCCTGTTAACCTAGTTCCAGCTACCCCAGTCTCTGCTAACCTGTTATCCTAACTCTGTGTTCAGCACCTAAGTTCCGTTACACCTAAAGGTTGCAGCACTCTAATGCCTCCAACTGCCTGCTGCTAGTTCCTGCCAACCTAAGCTCTGTTAACCTAAGTCTCCGTTACCTAAGTTCAATCTGCTCCGTTAAGCCCCTGCTGACCTGCTCTGCTCCCAGCCACCTGCCCCCGCCAACTCCAGCCTTGCCAACCTGTCTCCACAACTAAGCCCCACACCTTGAGCCTGCCAACCTGTTCCTAACCTAAGTTGCGTTAACCTAGTTTCGTTAACCTAGTTCCGTTAACTCACGCCTCCTGCCCTGCCTGTCTCTGTTAACCTGCTTCCGTTTTAATCCGGTTAACTCTTAACCTAACTGTTATCCAGTTCCGTTAACCCAGTTAAGCTAACCCTGCTGTTAAGAAAAGCCTTCAGCAACCTGGGTGTTCTGATACGCAGCCCCGTTGGCCCCAAGACTGCGGTTTCCCAGCACATAGTCTGCCAACCTGTTATGCCACCTAAGTTCCGCTAACTCCAGTTGCCACCTAGCTGTTGTTCCGTTAACCTGTTGCCAACCTAAGATAGCTAACCTAGTTAGCACCTAAGTCTTTAACCTAGTTCCGTTAAACCATTACCCTATAACGATAGCCCAGCAACCCAAGTTCCGCTAACTGTTGAATGGTGTTCGCGCCTGTTGTCTCCAAGTTCCGTTAGTCTCCCGCCAACCTGTTGCCAACCTGCGCTGTTAATCCTGTTGCTAACTGAGCCTGCTGGTCCGGAAAGAGTATTCCAAGTCTCGTTAACTAAGTTGCCAACCTAAGTTGCCAACCTTAAGCTAGTTAACCCAAGCCTCCCGTTAACCCAAGTTAAATTAACCTGGTTTAGCTAACCTGTTAAGTCAACCTAGTTGCTAACCTGCCCCTTAACCTAAGTTCCGTTAACTCCACCCTTAACCTAGTTCCAGCACCTAGTCTCCCGTTAACCAGCCCCGTTGTTCCTGCTAACCTGTTGCTAACCTACTCTGTTAACCTAGTTCCGTTAACCTAAGTAGTTAACTGGGTTCTGTTAATTTGTTCTGTTAACCAAGTTAATTTAAGCCTGGTTAACTGTTATTAACTTGCTCGTTAACCTGTTGTTACCGCACCCTGCTAACCTGTTGTTAACCTGTTCCCCGTTAACCTGTTGGGCCTGTCTCCCGCCACCTGTTGTTACCAAGCCTCTGCTAACCTGAGCCTGTTGGGTCCCAAGTTCCGTTAACCTAATGAGGCAGCACCTGCGTCTGCCAACCTGTTAGTAAACCTAGTCTGTTAACCTAAGTTCAGCACCTAAGTCCCAGCCAATATTTAACACCCTGGTTAACCTGTTAAGATAACTTGCCCTGCCAATTCCAAGTTGTTACTTGAGTTCCAGCACCTAGTTCCGTTAACTCCAGCCCTGTTAACCTAAGTTCCACCCTAGATTCTGTTACGAGCCTCTGTTAATCCTAAGCTGCTGTCCTAAGTGCTGGGTTACAACCTGTTAAGATAACCTGTTACCTAAGTTCCAGAACCTGTCCTGTTATATTCTGTTAACTAAGCTTCTGTTAACCTGTCTCACCTAGCCTGTTAACCTGCCTGCACCTGTCTGTTAACCTGTATCTGTGCTAACCTGCTCCTGTTAACTCTGTTCTGCACCTAAGTTCCGTTAATCTAGTTCTGTTAACGGTTCCGTGTTACTTAAGTTCCGTTAACCTATGTCTCCGTTAAGCCTGGAGTTCAGTTAATTTAAGTTCCGTTAATCAAGGTCCGTTTTCAACCTGACAAAGCGAACCTAAGTTCCGCTAAACTAGTTATTAACCGTGCCCCGTTGCAAGCCCCGTTAATCTAAGTTCCAGCACCAAAGTTCTGTTAAATAAGTCCTCCGTTTTTCAACTCTGTTAATTTAAGTTCCAGCATCCAAAGTTCCGTTAGCAAGCCTGCCAACCTGTTGTTGATCTGTTCAAGCACCTGTTCGTTAACCTAAGTTAAGTTGGTTCTGTGCCTCTGTTGGCAGCCTGTATTAATTTGTGCCTGTTAACCTAAGTCTCCAGCAACTCAGCCTCTGCTAACCTGTTCTCCTGTTAATCAAGTTCCGTTAACCCATGTCTGTTAGTTTGAGCCTCTGTTAACCTGTTCGCCACCTAGTCCGTTAACCAATAAAGCAATCTCTAAGTCTGCCAAACTAGCATAACCTGTCCCTGCCCTGCACCTAGTCCAGCCACCAAAGTTCCGTTAAACTGTTCCGTTAACCTAGTTGTTGGGCTGTTCCAGTCCGTGTCCTGTTAGTAGTCTGCCAACTTGTTGTTATTCCTAGTTAACTTTAAGTTCCGTTAACCTAAGTTGCGTTAACCTAGCTCCGTTAACCTAAGTTCCGTTAACCAAAGTTCCGTTACAGTTCCGTTGGGTCCCAAAGCCTGTTAGCGTCTCCGTTAAGGCCTGCACCAGTCCTGCCAACCTAAAATGTTAACCTGGGTTCTGTTAACCTGCTCCTGGCACTGGTTCTGCTAACTAGTCCTGCTAACCTGTTGTGGCCCTGTTCTGTTACTCTAAGTTCTGTTAACCTAAGTCCAGCACCTAGTTCTGCTAACCTAGTTCTGTTAATTTAAAGTCCCCGTTAACTCCAGTTCTGCTAACCGTCCCGTTAACCCTGGCCCTGTTATCCTGTTCGTTAACCTGTTCTGTTAAGGTCTCCGTTAACTGAAACTGCTAACCTAAGTTGTTAAATCCCTGGTAAGCTCCAGCTACTGTTCTAGCACCTGTTCTTGTATTCCAGTTCCGTTAACCTGTTAGCCCTAAGCCTCGTTAAGCCCTGCTAACTCAGTTCAACTGCTCTGTTAACTTGCTCTGTTAATTTCCAGTTCTGTTAACCTGTTCTGTTAATCGTCTCCAGCACCTAGTTCCGTTAACCTGCTACACTTAATGAAACACCGTTTCCTGTTAACTCTAAGTTCCAGCACCTGTTCTGTTAACCTAAGTTCTGCTAACCTGTGTTCTAGTTAACTAGGTCTCAACGCAGCCCTGTTAACTTGTTCTCACTGTTCTGTTAACCTGTTCCTTGTTACCTAAGTTCGTTGGCCTGAAAGTCTGCTAACCTAAGTTAATGAACGCCTGTGTTAACGCAAGTTCCGTTAACCTGTTATCCTACCTGTTAACCTAAGTCTCCAGACCAATCGTTCCGTTAATCTGTTCGTTGGGTCCCGGGGCCCAGCAACTGTCTGCTAACAGCCCTGCTAACGGTTCCGTTAACTAAGCCTCAGAGCACCTAGTCTCCAGCCAATAGTGCCTGTTAACCTGGGTCTGTTAACTTGTTCGTTGGGTCTCCAGTCTCCGTTGGGACCTGTCTCCCAGCACCTAAAAGCCCTCCGTTAACCCAGCCTTGTTAACTGAGCCCAGCGACCTGTTCCGTTACCTAAGTTCCAGCCAACTAAGTCTGCCAACCGGAGCTCAGTCATGCACCCAAGTCTGTTAACCTATGCCCTGTGCCACGCATCTCTGTTAACCTGCCCTGTTACCCTGCTCCATTAACCTGCCCCAAAGCCAACTGCCCTGCTGCCAACTTAACTGCCTGTTAACCTGTGCCTCCAGCACCTGTCTCTGCCAACCTGCTCCACGAAAGCCTCTGCCAACAAGCCTCCTAAGCCCCTGGCACCTTGCTTCTCCTGTTACAGAAAGCCTGTTAACTCTGTGCCTCTGTTAACCTGCTCTGTCAACCTAAGCCCAGCCACCTAAGCCCAGCACCTAAGCCTGTTAATCTAAGTTCCACAATCCTAAGCCCTGCTGCCCTGCTGGCAATGCAGCCTGTGCTACTTAGTTCCGTTAACCCATGTTAACCTGTTTAACCCAAGTCCGTTAACCTAAGTTAATGTCTCTGTTAATTTGTTCTGAGCATCCTGTGTTCCATAAATTTTGTTTGAGCACCTGTTCCGTATCCTTAGTTCCCGTTAACCTAAGTTGCCACCTGTTCTCCCGTTAACCTGTTAATGCACTGTTAACTCCAAGTCCGCTAACCTGTTAAACCTGCTTCAACCTGCCCTGTTAACCTGTTCCGGTACTTGCCAACCTGCTCCGTTAACCTGCTTGCGCCAACCCACCTAGTTCTCCGTTAACCTAGTCTCAGCACCCAAGTCTCAAGCCAACTTAACCTGCGCCCCCGCGCCACTAGCTCTGCTGCTGCCTCCTGTGCCCTGTTAACCTACACCTAAGCCTGCTAACCGGTCCTGCACCTGTTCGTTAAGTTCAAGTTAACCTAAAGCCAGGTTAACCTGTTCTGTTACCTAGTGTTCGCCACCTAAGTCTCCAGCTAAATAGTCTGTTAGCCTGCCTGGGCTAAATTCACCCGTTCCTCTGTTACCCAAGCCTCTGTTAATCAGCCCTGTTAAGGTTCCTGTCTCCGTTAACCAGTTCTCGTTACCCCAAGCCCTGTTAACCCTGTTCGTTAATCGTTTCGTTAACGTTCAGCAATCAGCTCCGTTAACCTGGGTATCCACCTGTTCCGCTGTTAACCTAGTTCCAGCACCGGTCTCTGTTAAGCAGCCCAGCACGGTGCCTGCGGTCCAAGCCCCCGTCAACTGTTCGTCACCTGGTTCGATTTAACTTGTTCTGTTAACCTAGTTCTGTTACAGTCTCTGTTAACCTGCGCCTCCTGCCAACCTAAAGTTGGCCTTACCTGTTCTGTTAATCTTGGTTCTGCCACCTTTGCCCTGACCGGAACTGCTGGTCTGTTGCCAACCCAAGTTCTGTTCTGTTAACCTGCTTCATTAACCCAGCCTGCTGGGACCTAAGCCCTGTTAACCTGCCCTGCTGGCCTAGCCTGCCGCAGCTGTGCCAACCTGCCCCGTTAACCTTAAGCCCTGTTAATCCAGCCCACCTGTTCTCGTTACCTAAGTTGCAAGTCTGCCAACCTGTTAACTTTAACCCGAGCCCAGTTAATCTAAGTTTCCAGCGACTCTGTTAACAGCCCTGTTAATTCCAAGCTCCGTTAACCTTTAGGTTAACTTAGGTTACGGAACTTAGGTTAACGGAACCCTAGTTAACGGAACTTAGGCTAACGGAACTTTAGGCCATCTTGAACTTGTGTTGCTAACTTGTGCTAACGAACTTAGGTTAACGGAACTTAGGTTAACGGAACTTAGGGTAACGGAACTTAGGTTAACGGAACTTAGGTTAACGGAACTTAGGTTAACGGAACTTAGGTTGACGGAACTTAGGTTAACGGAACTTAGGTTAACGGAACTTAGGTTAACGGAACTTAGGTTAACGGAACTTAGGTTAACGGAACTTGGGTTAACGGAACTTAGGTTAACGGAACTTAGGTTAACGGAACTTAGGTTTTAACTTAGGTTAACGGAACTTAGGTTAACGGAACTTAGGTTAACGGAACTTAGGTTAACGGAACTTAGGTTAACGGAACTTAGGTTAACGGAACTTAGGTTAACGGAACTTAGGTTAACGGAACTTAGGTTAACGGAACTTAGGTTAACGGAACTTAGGTTAACGGAACTTAGGTTGACGGAACTTAGGTTAACGGAACTTAAGGTAACGGAACTTAGGTTAACGGAACTTAGGTTAACGGAACTTAGGTTAACGGAACTTAGGTTAACGGAACTTAGGTTAACGGAACTTAGGTTAACGGAACTTAGGTTAACGGAACTAAGGTTAACGGAACTTAGGTTAACGGAACTTAGTTTAACGGAACTTAGGTTAACGGAACTTAGGTTAACGGAACTTAGGTTAACGGAATTTAGGTTAACGGAACTTAGGTTAACGGAACTTAGTTTAACGGAACTTAGGTTAACGGAACTTAAGTTAACGGAACTTAGGTTAACGGAACTTAGGTTAACGGAACTTAGGGGACCGGAACTTAGGTTAACGGAACTTAGGTTAACTTAACTTAGGTTAACGGAACTTAGGTTAACGGAACTTATAACGGAACTTAGGTTTTAAACTTAGTTAACGGAACCCTAGGGCGAATTTGAACTTAGGTTAATTTTGAAACGAGTTTAACGGACCTTAGGTTAACTTAACTTAGGTTAACTTAACTTAGGTTAACGGAACTTAGGTTAACGGAACTTAGGTTAACGGAACTTAGGTTAACGGAACTTAGGTTAACGGAACTTAGGTTAACGGAACTTAGGTTAACGGAACTTAGGTTAACGCAACTTAGGTTAACGGAACTTAGGTTAACGGAACTTAGGTTAACGGAACTTAGGTTAACGGAACTTAGGTTAACAGAACTTAGGTTAACGAAACTTAGGTTAACGGAACTTAGGTTAACGGAACTTAGGTTAACGGAACTTAGGTTAACGGAACTTAGGTTGACGGAACTTAGGTTAACGGAACTTAGGTTAACGGAACTTAGGGTAACGGAACTTAGGTAACGGAACTTAGGTTAACGGAACTTAGGTTAACGGAACTTAGGGTTAACGGAACTTAGGTTAATTTAACCTTGGGTTAACGGAACTTAGGTTAATGAACTCAGTTACCGAACTTAGAGGTTAACGAACCAGGGTTACGGAACTTAGGTTAACGAAACTTAGGTTAACGGAACTTAAGTTAACGGAACTTAGGTTAACGGAACTTAGGTTAATGGAACTTAGGTTAACGGAACTTAGGTTAACGGAACTTAGGTTAACGGAACTTAGGTTAACGGAACTTAAGTTAACGGAACTTAGGTTAACGGAACTTAGGTTAACGGAACTTAGGGGGAACTTAGGTTAACAGAACTTAGGTTAACGGAACTTAGGTTAACGGAACTTAGGTTAACGGAACTTAGGTTAACGCAACTTAGGTTAACGGAACTTAGGTTAACGGAACTTAGGTTAACGGAACTTAGGTTAACGGAACTTAGGTTAACGGAACTTAGGTTAACGGAACTTAGGTTGACGGAACTTAGGTTAACGGAACTTAGGTTAACTTAACTTAAGTTAACGGAACTTAGGTTAACGGAACTTAGGTTAACGGAACTTAGGTTAACGGAACTTAGGTTGACGGAACTTAGGTTAACGGAACTTAGGTTAACGGAACTTAGGTTAACGGAACTTAGGTTAACGGAACTTAGGTTAACGGAACTTAGGTTAACGGAACTTAGGTTAACGGAACTTAGGTTAACTTAACTTAGGTTAACGGAACTTAGGTTAACGGAACTTAGGTTAACGGAACTTAGGTTAACGGAACTTAGGTTAACGGAACTTAGGTTACCGGAACTTAGGTTAACGGAACTTAGGTTAACGGAACTTAGGTTAACGGAACTTAGGTTAACGGAACTTAGGTTAACGGAACTTAGGTTAACGGAACTTAGGTTAAGTTAACTTAGGTTAACGGAACTTAGGTTAACGGAACTTAGGTTAACGGAACTTAGGTTAACTTAACCTAGGTTAACGGAACTTAGGTTAACGGAACTTAGGTTAACGGAACTTAGGTTAACGGAACTCGGTTAATCTTAAACCAGTTACCTGAACTTAGGTTAACGGAACTAAGGTTAACGGAACTTAGGTTAACTGAACTTAGGTTAACGGAACTTAGGTTAACTTATATTAGGTTAACGGAACTTAGGTTAACTTAACTTAGGTTAACGGAACTTAGGTTAACGGAACTTAGGTTAACGCAACTTAGGTTAACGGAACTTAGGTTAACGGAACTTAGGTTAACGGAACTTAGGTTAACGGAACTTAGGTTAACGGAACTTAGGTTAACGAAACTTAGGTTAACGGAACTTGGGTTAACAACTTAAGTTAACGGAACTTAGGTTAACGGAATTTGGTTTTAACTTAGGTTAACGGAACTTAGGTTAACGGAACTAAGGTTAACGGAACTTAGGTTAATGTAAACTTAGGTTAACTTAACTTAGGTTAACGGAACTCAGGTTAATTAATGGAACTTAGGTTAACGGAACTAGGTTAACGGAACTTAGGTTGAACGGAACTTAGGTTAACGGAACTTAGGTTAACGGAACTTAGTTTAACGGAATTAGGTTGACGGAACTTAGGTTAACGGAACTTAGGTTAACGGAACTTAGGTTAACGGAACTTAGGTTAACAGAACTTAGGTTAACGAAACTTAGGTTAACGGAAATTAGGTTAACGGAACTTAGTTAACGGAACTTAGGTTAACTGAACTTAGGTTACTAACTTAGGTTAACGGAACTTAGGTTAACGGAACTTAGGTTAAAGGAACGTAGGTTAACGGAACTTAGGTTAACGGAACTTAGGTTAATGGAACTTAGGTTAACGGAACTTAGGTTAACGGAACTTAGGTTAACGGAACTTAGGTTAACGGAACTTAGGTTAACGGAACTAAGGTTAACGGAACTTAGGTTAACGGAACTTAGGTTAACGGAACTTGGGTTAACGGAACTTAGGTTAACGGAACTTAGGTTAACGGAACTTAGGTTAACGGAACTTAGTTTAACGGGAACTTGGGTTAACGGAACGTAGGTTAACGGAACTTAGGTTAACGGAACTTAGGTTAACGGAACTTAGGTTAACGGAACTTAGGTTAACAGAACTTAGGTTAACAGAACTTAGGTTAACGGAACTTAGGTTATCGGAACTTAGGTTAACGGAACTTAGGTTAACCTAACTTAGGTTAACGGAACTTAGGTTAACGGAACTTAGGTTAACGGAACTTAGGTTAACGGAACTTAGGTTAACGGAACTTAGGTTAACGGAACTTTTTAAGTTAACTTAGGTTAACGGAACTTAGGTTAACGGAACCTAGGTTAACGGAACTTAGGTTAACTTAAACTTAGGTTAACGGAATTTAGGTTAACGGAACTTAGGTTAACGGAACTTATGTTAACGGAACTTAGGTTAATTTGAACCAGGGTTGACGGAACTATAGGTTAACTGAACTCTAGTTTACTAAACCAGGTTAACGGAACTTAGGTTAACGGAACTTAGATTAACGAACTTAAGTTAACGGAACTTAGGTTAACGGGAACTAGGTTAAAAGAACTTAGGTTAACGGAACTTAGGTTAACGGAACTTGGGTTAACGGAACTTAGGTTAATCTTAAACGAAGTTGGGTTAAATCGTGAGTTTAACTAACCAGGTTAACGGAACCAGGTTAACGGAACTTGTGTTAACGGAACCTTAGGTTAATCTGGAACCTGCTTAACGGAACTTGGGTTAACGGAACTTTAGTTAATGAACTTAGGTTAACGGAACTAAGGTTAACGGAACTTAGGTTAATGGAACTTAGTTTAACGGAACTTAGGGTTTAACGGAAACTTAGGTTAACTGGGAAATAGGTTAACTTGAAAATCCTAGGTTAACGAACTCTAGGTTAATTTTGAACCTAAGCAATTTAAACTTGAGGTTAATGAAACTTAGGTTAACGGAACTTAAGTTAACGGAACTTAGGTTAACGGAACTTAGGTTAACGGAACTTAGGTTTTAACTTAGGTTAACGATGAACTTATGTTAATTTAACTAGTTAACGGGAACTTAGGTTTACTAATCTAGGTTAACGGAAACTTAGGTTAAACTTAACTTAGGTTAACAGAACTTGGGTTAACGGAACTTAGGTTAACTTAACTTAGGTTAACGGAACTTAGGTTAACTTAACTTAGGTTAACAGAACTTGGGTTAACGGAACTTAGGTAATAACGGAACTTAGGTTAACGGAACTAGTTAACGGAACTTAGGTTAACGGAATTTAGGTTAACGGAACTTAGGTTAACGGAACTTGGGTTAACGGAACTTAGGTTAACGGAACTTAGGTTAACGGAACTTAGGTTAACTTAACTTAGGTTAACTTAACTTAGGTTAACGGAACTTAGGTTAACGGAACTTAGGTTAACGGAACTTAGGTTAACGGAACTTAGGTTAACGGAACTTAGGTTAAAGGAACTTAGGTTAACGGAACTTAGGTTAACGGAACTTAGGTTAACGGAACTTAGGTTAACGGAACTTAGGTTAACGGAACTTAGGTTAACTTAACCTAGGTTAACGGAACTAACCTAACCTAACGGATAGGTTAACGGAACTTAGGTTAACTTAACTTAGGTTAACTTAACTTAGGTTAACTTAACTTAGGTTAACGGAACTTAGGTTAACTTAACTTTGCTAACGTAGCGAAGAACGGTATTAGGTTAACGGAACTTTGTAAGGTTTAACGGGAACTTAGGTTAACGGAACTTAGGTTAACGGAACTTAGGTTAACGGAACTTAGGTTAACGGAACTTAGGTTAACGGAACTTAGGTTTAACGGAACTTAGGTTAACTTAACTTAGGTTAACTTAACTTAGGTTAACGGAACTTAGGTTAACTTAACTTAGGTTAACTTAACTTAGGTTAACTTAACTTAGGTTAACGGAACTTAGGTTAACGGAACTTAGGTTAACGGAACTTAGGTTAACTTAACCTAGGTTAACGGAACTTAGGGTAACGGAACTTAGGTTAACGGAACTTAGGTTAAAGGAACGTAGGTTAACGGAACTTAGGTTAACGGAACTTAGGTTAACGGAACTTAGGTTAACGGAACTTAGGTTAACTTAACTTAGGTTAACAGAACTTAGGTTAACTTAACTTAGGTTAACGGAACTTGGGTTAACGGAACTTAGGTTAACGGAACTTAGGTTAACGGAATTTAGGTTAACTTAACTTAGGTTAACTTAACTTAGGTTAACTTAACTTAGGTTAACGGAACTTAGGTTAACGGAACTTAGGTTAACGGAACTTAGGTTAACTTAACTTAGGTTAACTTAACTTAGGTTAACGGAACTTAGGTTAACGGAACTTAGGTTAACCTAACTTAGGTTAACTCAACTTAGGTTAACGGAACTTAGGTTAACTTAACTTAGGTTAACGGTACTTAGGTTAATTTATATTAGGTTAACGGAACTTAGGTTAACCTAACTTAGGTTAACGGAACTTAGGTTAACGGAACTTAGGTTAACGGAACTAAGGTTAACGGAACTTAGGTTAACGGAACTTAGGTTAACGGAACTGTTAACGGAACTTAGGTTAACGGAACTTAGTTAACGGAACTTAGGTTATCTTAACTTAGGTTAACTTAACTTAGGTTAACTTAACTTAGGTTAAAGGAACGTAGGTTAGGTCCTTAGGTTAACTTAGTTAAGTTAAGTTAACTTAGGTTAACTTAGGTTAACTTAACTTAGGTTAACTTAACTTAGGTTAACGGAACTTAGGTTAACTTAACTTAGGTTAACGGAACTTAGGTTAACGGAACTTATGTTAACGGAACTTAGGTTAACGGAACTTAGGTTAACGGAACTTAGGTTAACGGAACTTAGGTTAAAGGAACGGTAGTTAACGGAACCTAAGGTTAAAGGAACTTAGGTTAACTTAACTTAGGTTAACTTAACTTAGGTTAACTTAACTAGGTTAACTTAACTTAAATTAACGGGAACTTAGGTTAACGGGAACTTGTAAGCCACCAACTTAGGTTAACGGAAACTTAGGTTAATCCTATATTAGGTTAACGGAACTTAGGTTAACTTAACTTGTTAACGGAACTTAGGTTAACGGAACTTGGGTTAACGGGAACTTAGGTTAACAGAACTTAGGTTAACGGAACTAGGTTAACGGAACTTAGGTTAACTTTAACTAGTTAAACGGAACTTAGGTTGACATAACATAGGTTAACGGAACTTAGGTTAACGTAACTTAAGTTTACCTAACTTAGGTTAACTTAACTTAGGTTAACGGAACTTAGGTTAACGGAACTTAGGTTAATGGAACTTAGGTTAACTTAACTTAGGTTAACTTAACTTAGGTTAACAGAACTTAGTTAACGGGAACTTAGGTAACGGAAACTTAGGTTAACCTAACTTAGGTTAACTTAACTTAGGTTAACGGAACTTAGGTTAACTTAACTTAGGTTAACGGAACTTAGGTTAACTTATATTAGGTTAACGGAACTTAGGTTAACGGAACTTAGGTTAACGGAACTTAGGTTAACGGAACTTAGGTTAACGGAACTTAGGTTAACGGAACTTGGGTTAACGGAACTTAGGTTAACGGAACTTAGGTTAACGGAACTTAGGTTAACGGAACTTAGGTTATCTTAACTTAGGTTAACTTAACTTAGGTTAACTTAACTTAGGTTAAAGGAACGTAGGTTAGGTCCTTAGGTTAACTTAGTTAAGTTAAGTTAACTTAGGTTAACTTAGGTTAACTTAACTTAGATTAACTTAACTTAGGTTAACGGAACTTAGGTTAACTTAACTTAGGTTAACGGAACTTAGGTTAACGGAACTTATGTTAACGGAACTTAGGTTAACGGAACTTAGGTTAACGGAACTTAGGTTAACGGAACTTAGGTTAACGGAACTTAGGTTAAAGGAACTTAGGTTAACTTAACTTAGGTTAACTTAACTTAGGTTAACTTAACTTAGGTTAACGGAACTTAGGTTAACGGAACTTAGGTTAACGGAACTTAGGTTAACGGAACTTAGGTTAACTTATATTAGGTTAACGTGGAACTTAGGTTAACTTTAACTTAAGTTAATGGAACTTAGGTTAATCGGAACTTAAGTTAACGGGAAACTTAGGTTAACAGAACTTAGGTTAACGGAACTTAGGTTAACGGAACTTAGGTTAACGTAACTTAGGTTAACGGAACTTAGGTTAACTTAACTTAGGTTAAAGGAACGTAGGTTAACGGAACTTAGGTTAACGGAACTTAGGTTAACGGAACTTAGGTTAACTTAACTTAGGTTAACTTAACTTAGGTTAACGGAACTTAACTTAGGTTAACGGAACTTTGGTTAACGGAACTTAGGTTTACTTAACTTAGGTTAACGGAACTTAGGTTAACTTATATTAGGTTAACGGAACTTAGGTTAACGGAACTTATTTTAACTTAACTTAGGTTAACTTAACTTAGGTTAACGGAACTTAGGTTAATGGAACTTAGGTTAACTTAACTTAGGTTAACGGAACTTAGGTTAACGGAGCTTAGGTTAACGGAACTTAGGTTAAAGGAACGTAGGTTAACGGAACCTAGGTTAAAGGAACTTAGGTTAACTTAACTTAGGCTAACTTAACTTAGGTTAACTTAACTTAGGTTAACGGAACTTAGGTTAACGGAACTTAGGTTAACTTAACTTAGGTTAACGGAACTTAGGTTAACGGAACTTAGGTTAACGGAACTTAGGTTAACGGAACTTAGGTTAACGGAACTTAGGTTAACGGAACTTAGGTTAACGGAACTTAGGTTAACTTAACTTAGGTTAACGGAACTTAGGTTAACTTATATTAGGTTAACGGACCTTAGGTTAACGGAACTTAGGTTAACGGAACTTAGGTTAACGGAACATAGGTTAACGGAACTTAGGTTAACGGAACTTGGGTTAACGGAACTTAGGTTAACGGAACTTAGGTTACCTTAACTTAGGTTAACTTAACTTAGGTTAACTTAACTTAGGTTAACTTAACTTAGGTTAACGGAACTTAGGTTAACTTAACTTAGGTTAACGGAACTTAGGTTAACGGAACTTAGGTTAACGGAACTTAGGTTAACGGAACTTAAGTTAACGGAACTTAGGTTAACGGAACTTAGGTTAACTTATATTAGGTTAACGGAACTTAGGTTAACTTAACTTAGGTTAACGGAACTTAGGTTAACGGAACTTAGGTTAACGGAACTTAGGTTAACGGAACTTGGGTTAACGGAACTTAGGTTAGCGGAACTTAGGTTAATGGAACTTAGGTTAACAGAACTTAGGTTAACGGAACTTAGGGTAACGGAACTTAGGTTAACTTAACTTAGGTTAACTTAACTTAGGTTAACGGAACTTAAGTTAACTTAACTTAGGTTAAAGGAACGTAGGTTAACGGAACTTAGGTTAACGGAACTTAGGTTAACGGAACTTAGGTTAACTTAACTTAGGTTAACTTAACTTAGGTTAACGGAACTTAACTTGGGTTAACGGAACTTAGGTTAACAGAACTTAGGTTAACGGAACTTAGGTTAACGGAACTTAGGTTAAAGGAACTTAGGGTAACGGAACTTGGGTTAACGGAACTTAGGTTAACGGAACTTAGGTTAACGGAACTTAGGTTAACGGAACTTAGGTTAACTTAACCTAGGTTAACGGAACTTAGGTTAACGGAACTTAGGTTAACGGAACTTAGGTTAACTTAACTTAGGTTAACTTAACTTAGGTTAACGGAACTTAGGTTAACGAAACTTAGGTTAACGGAACTTAGGTTAACGGAACTTAGGTTAACGGAACTTAGGTTAACGGAACTTAGGTTAACTTAACTTAGGTTAACGGAACTTAGGTTAACTTATATTAGGTTAACGGAACTTAGGTTAACGGAACTTAGGTTAACGGAACTTAGGTTAACAACTTAGGTTAACGGAACTTAGGTTAACGGAACTTAAGTTAACGGAACTTAGGTTAACGGAACTTAGGTTAACGGAACTTAGGGGACCGGAACTTAGGTTAACGGAACTTAGGTTAACTTAACTTAGGTTAACGGAACTTAGGTTAACGGAACTTAGGTTATCTTAACTTAGGTTAACTTAACTTAGGTTAACTTAACTTAGGTTAACTTAACTTAGGTTAACGGAACTTAGGTTAACTTAACTTAGGTTAACGGAACTTAGGTTAACGGAACTTAAGTTAACTTAACTTAGGTTAAAGGAACGTAGGTTAACGGAACTTAGGTTAACGGAACTTAGGTTTACGGAACTTAGGTTAACTTAACTTAGGTTAACTTAACAGGTTAACGGAACTTAACTTAGGTTAACGGAACTTAGGTTAACGGAACTTAGGTTAACTTAACTTAGGTTAACGGAACTTAGGTTAACTTATATTAGGTTAACGGAACTTAGGTTAACTTAACTTAGGTTAACGGAACTTAGGTTAACGGAACTTAGGTTAACGGAACTTAGGTTAACGGAACTTAGGTTAATTTAACTTAGATTAACGGAACTTAGGTTAACGGAACTAAGGTTAACGGAACTTAGGTTAACTTAACTTAGGTTAACTTAACTTAGGTTAACTTAACTTAGGTTAACGGAACTTAGGTTAACGGAACTTAGGTTAACGGAACTTAGGTTAACGGAACTTAGGTTAACGGAACTTAGGTAAATTAACTTAGTTTAACGGAACTTAGGTTAACGGAACTTAGGTTAACGGAACTTAGGTTAACGGAACTTAGGTTAACTTAACTTAGGTTAACGGAACTTAGGTTAACGGAACTTAGGTTAAAGGAACGTAGTTTAACGGAACTTAGGTTAAAGGAACTTAGGTTAACTTAACTTAGGTTAACTTAACTTAGGTTAACTTAACTTAGGTTAACGGAACTTAGGTTAACGGAACTTAGGTTAACTTAACTTAGGTTAACGGAACTTGTTAACTTATATTAGGTTAACTTAAATTAGGTTAACTTAACTTAGGTTAACGGAACTTAGGTTAACGGAACTTAGGTTAACGGAACTTTGGTTAACGGAACTTAGGAGGAACGGAACTTAGGTTAACTTAACTTAAGTTAACGGAACTTAGGTTAACGGAACTTAGGTTACCGGAACTTAGGTTAACGGAACTTAGGGGAACGGAACTTATTTTAACTTAACTTAGGTTAACTTAACTTAGGTTAACGGAACTTAGGTTAACGGAACTTAGGTTAACGGAACTTAGGTTAACGGAACTTAGGTTAACGGAACTTAGGTTAAAGGAACGTAGGTTAACGGACCTTAGGTTAAAGGAACTTAGGTTAACTTAACTTAGGTTAGCTTAACCTAGGTTAACTTAACTTAGGTTAACGGAACTTAGGTTAATGGAACTTAGGTTAACCTAACTTAGGTTAACTTAACTTAGGTTAACGGAACTTAGGTTAACGCAACTTAGGTTAACGGAACTTAGGTTAACGGAACTTAGGTTTTCCTTCTGAAATACGTCGTAGAAAAGTGATTTTTATAATTTTAGAAAGGTTTTTGTGTGAGGAATACTAGGGTTTCTTCGGAATTTTAATAGCTGTTATACTTTTGATGTAACAGGTCCTTAACTA
>JABUQX010145218.1:0-5000 GCA_015478945.1 Trachelipus rathkii | reverse complement strand
ATATGATTCATATGTGGAATAGTAATAACTAGGTTCACCCTGTCCTAATTCTTTGTTTTTGTTTTTTTTAGGACAAGGGGTCCAACCCTCACTTGTGAAGTAGCCTTAAGGAAATAAACTTGTAAAACAATCGAACATTTCTCAATCAACCTTAAAGAAGCGGTCCTAAGCACCCAGCTTCAGATAGTGACCCCGAAGAGTGAAGATTGAATTCCCAGGCGGGAATCAGAACACCCACAACAAAGCCAGGAAAAACTATTACAAACGAACCCAATCACTTTAGTACCGTTTGTAGGTATTGTTTTTTTAACGGGTAGATTTACCCACTCATTGTGTTTGTGCCTTTTTCTATCTACTTCACAGCCTTCTCGTGCCCAGCTGCAGCCATCAAGAGCCAGCTTCGTCGGCAGAGTATCAAACTAACCCTGTTGGACCCCTACCTTGGTACAGTTCTGTATTTCACACGGAACATATAAATTGTTCTACATCCGGGTATTTTGTTATTTTTTTTATTGTTCTTATCAAATTTATTATTATTATTATTATTATTATTATTATTATTATTATTATTATTATTATTATTATTATTATTATTATTATTATTATTATTATTATTATTATTATTATTATTATTATTATTATTATTATTATTATTATTATTATTATTATTATTATATTATTATTAATATTATTATTATTATTATTATTATCACCCTTGTTGTGGTATCCCTAACAAGGTGAAGCCGCAACTTGTGTGCTGTGGATACCCTCGTACACTCAAAAAAAAAAAAAAAATAATAATAATAAAAAAAAAATTTTTATTATTTTTTTTTTTTATATATATAAAAGTATTTTGGCAATTTATATCGCAACAGCCTCATTTTAATCCTGGGTCTAGCTCCTAAGGTTGTAATTTCTTTGATTTTTCCACCCTCGGTCTGTTATTAGTGCCTCCGCTCGCTCCACATCTTATTTAATATTTTTTTTTTTTTTCCTTCGCTCTGCCATCTTCTACGCCTTTCGACATTTTTACTTCCTCGCGAGCATTCCATTTGCAACCTTTCTTCGTAAACAATCCCGAGCTTTGGTTTGACCTGGCTGAGTCAGCGCTCCTGACCATCGAAGATGAGAAGGAGAGATATTCGAGAGTTGTGAATGCTCTACCAGAATCTTGCCTCCTCAAAATCAGGGATGGCCTGGCAACAACTAGAAACTCTACAACCCCTTACAACACGCTCAAAACCCTTATTATCGACCGCTTGGCTCCCACCAGAGAGGAACAATTGGAAACTCTGCTTGGAGGCATCTCACTGGGCGACCAGAAACCCTCGGAATTGATGGTAAGGATGCTGAGTTTGTTGGGTGGCACTCCATCTACACGGGAAGAGAAAATAATTCGCACCCTCTTCCTCCAGAAGATGCCTGCTCGACATCACAGCGTACTGCAATCAATGAACCCGACGTTGTCCCTCACTGAGTTTGCCGCTACAGCAGACAGAATTTTGCGCCCTCCGGTGGAGCCTTTGGTCCACACCTCTTACGCCGTTTCCTCTCTTTCCCCTACCTCTTCGACTCTCGCACCTCCTCAACCATCTACAACTCACGCCCAACACATTCCCCAATACTCTAACACCGCCTCCGCTACTCTCCCTCCTCCTCCTGTTCCTCAACCGCCTTCTGCCTCCTATCCAGCTCAACCTCCTTATTCTCACCCACCTCAACCTTCCTACTCTCACGCTTTCGCAGTACAACCTCCTCCTTCGGCAGCTCTGGATACCCGGGTTTCGGTTCTCGAAACTGGCATGGCCGACATTAAAACTGCCCTTCTCTCCCTTACAGCGGCAATTAATAACAACACTTTTCGCTCTCGTGATCCCACTCCTTCCAACTTTCGTCCTTCTCGCGGTCCTCGTTCACCCTCTGCTTCTTCCTCACGCCAGCGCCAGTATCCTCATGGGTACTGTTATTATCACCATACTTTCGGCATGGATGCCAAGAAATGCGATCCTTCCTGCCCTCTCTATCAGGGAAACTCGACAGCCATCCCGTCGTAGGAGCGACGGGAGATGCTGGCTCTTTTTCTTCTTCTCCTACTACTGCACAGGATGTTCTTCGTATCTACGATCAGTCTTCTAAACTTGTCTTCTTGATCGATTCTGGGGCCAGCCTTTCGCTGGTACCCAGGGACCCGTCCCAGGACTCTGCTATCCCTCTCCCTGGCCGTCAACTTTTCGCTGCTAATGGCTCTTCCATTCCGGTATATGGTGAGCGGTTATGCACGTTGGATCTTTTTCTCCGCCGCAAGTTCCCATGGGTTTTTCTCGTCGCTGAGGTGACACAGCCCATCCTCGGTGCTGATTTTTTGTCCCATTTTAATCTTATGGTCGATCTTCGTAATCGCCGACTTGTCGATGGCGATACTTCTCTTTATACTCCCGGTGCTATTATTGCTTCTGCTCTAAAGGGTATTTCTGCTGTTGCTCCTCCAACTTCTTCAGTGGTCTCTCCCTTTCTGACCCTCCTGCAGAAGGAATTTCCTTCGTTATTGCATCCCTGCTCTTCCGATACCCCTCTTAAGCATTCTGTTGAACATCATATCGAAACTACTGGCCCACCCACCTTTGCTCGAGCTCGCCGCCTCCCACCCGATAAGCTCAAGGCCGCCAAGGCCGAGTTTGATCACATGTTGCAACTTGGCATTGTGCGCCCTTCCAAAAGTTGCTGGTCTTCTCCGCTACACATGGTCCCTAAGGGCACCACGGGCGATTGGAGACCCTGTGGTGATTTTAGGGCTTTGAATTCTGCCACAACACCGGATAGGTACCCTGTACCGCATATACAAAGTTTCACTTCCCACCTGTCTGGCAACACCATTTTTTCTTCTTTGGACTTAATTCGAGCCTACCATCAGATACCCGTGGCTCCGGAGGACGTCCCCAAGACAGCTGTAATCACCCCCTTTGGCCTCTTTGAGTATACAAGAATGCCATTCGGTTTGAAAAATGCAGCCCAGTCCTTCCAGAGGTTCATCGATTCTATCCTCCGTGGCCTTCCTTTTGCTTGGGCATATTTAGATGATCTTTTAGTCGCTTCCTCCTCTCCTGAAGAACATATGGAGCACCTGCGTGCCGTTTTTGGTAGGTTGGATGATGCGGGAATTCGTCTCAATCCTACCAAGTGCGTATTCGGCGCGTCTTCTCTTACATTCCTTGGTCACACAGTCTCGGCTGAGGGTATTTGCCCTCTTGTAGACCGTGTCGCCGCTATCAGAGCCTTTCCTCTTCCCCAAAATCAAAAGCAACTTCGTCAATATCTGGGAATGATCAACTTTTACCACAGATTTCTGAAATCAGCGGCAGCCCTCCTAGGCCCGCTTACTGCACTCATTCGTCCTAAACAGCGAGGCAGCACCACTAAAGTCGACTGGTCTCCGGCAGCAGAGTCTGCTTTTGAGGCTTCCAAAGAAGCCCTCGCCTCCGCCACTCTTTTAGTTCATCCCCACGATACCGCACCAGCGAGAGTGCAGGTAGATGCCTCCGATTTCGCTGTTGGTGCGGTGCTTCAGCAGTTCCAAAAGGGCGAATGGTGCCCACTTGCCTTCTTTTCACGCAAGCTGCAACCCGCCGAAACAAGGTATAGTGCTTTTGGACGGGAATTGCTTGCTATGTACCTTGCTGTTCGCCATTTTCGGTACTTTTTGGAAGGACGGGAGTTCCACATCCTGACCGACCACAAAGCGATCACTTTTGCAATGGCTTCACGGCATGAACGTCACTCCCCCCGTGAAGCTCGTCATCTCGAATTTGTTTCCCAGTTTACTACAGACATACGTCACATCTCCGGAGTGGATAATTTCACCGCGGATGCTCTTTCTCGGATTGAAATTAACGCTCTTTCTCCCATTCCTGACATTGATTACGCAGCCATGGCCGCGTGCCAGGAGCAAGACAATATCGATCTTCAACAGGACTCTTCTCTACAGCTGCAGTGGCTCAATCTTCCGGGCATAGAGAAGAGGCTCTTGTGCGACATTTCAACAGGCAATCCTCGTCCTTTCGTACCTGATGCTCTTCGAAAGGCAGTCTTCTGCAATCTCCATTCGCTTTCACACCCTGGCGTCGAGGCTTCACGCAAACTGGTAACGGCTCGTTTTGTGTGGCCTAAAGTTAACGCCGACGTAGCGAACTGGGTCCGCGCCTGTATGGCTTGTCAGCGCTCTAAAGTGCAAAGACATACTAAAGCTCCCTTAGGCACTTTCTTGCCTCCTGGTCAACGGTTTGAGAGAGTCCACATCGACATTGTTGGACCTCTCCCACCTTCTCATGGCAAGCGATATATCCTCACCTGTATTGATCGGTTTACTCGTTGGACGGAAGCTATCCCACTCTCTGTCGCTACAGCCGAATCTATTGCTAAAGCTTTCTTGTTCCATTGGATCTCTCGGTTTGGCATTCCTCTCTCGGTCACAACGGATCAAGGTCGCGTTTTCGAATCCTTCCTTTGGAAAGATTTGATGCGCTTGCTTGGTTCTGAGAAGATCCATACAACCAGTTTCCTCCCTATATCGAACGGGATTTGTGAAAGGTTTCACCGTCAGCTAAAGGCTTCTCTCATGGCACATCCACAACCAGAACATTGGACGGAAGCCCTCCCTTTGGTTATGCTTGGTATACGCACGGCCGTTAAGGAGGACCTTCAGTGTTCAGCTTCCGAACTCGTTTATGGCTCTACTCTCCGTCTGCCGGGCGAGTTCTTCTCTCAATCTTTCCCTCCTGCTACTGCTGATCCCACCCTGTATCTCACTCGCTTGAAACGCTGCGCCCTCTCCTGGAGACCTACTCCGACCCGCCAGCAAAAGGTGCACTCTTACATTCCGAAAGATCTCTCTTCTTGTACCCATGTTTTGGTGAGGCATGACTCCCACCGTTCTCCACTCCAACCCAAGTACGACGGGCCCTTCCCGGTGTTACTTCGGAAGGAGAAGTTCTTCAAAGTACAGC
>JABUQX010145217.1:5000-10049 GCA_015478945.1 Trachelipus rathkii | reverse complement strand
ATATATATACATATATATATATATATATATTCCATTTTACATGCTGGTATTCTAGATTTAAATCTTTATATAACGACGACACTCCCTCCAAAGCCAAGAATGATTATATACAGACCAGTGAGACTTCCCTCTCTCTCTCTCTCTCTCTCTCTCTCTCTCTCTCTCTCTCTCTCTCTCTCTCTCTCTCTCTCTCTCCTTCTCTCTCTCTCTCTCTCTCTCTCTCTTCTCTCTCTCTCTTCTATAGTCAAAGTTGTAACTTCCGAGGTAAATAATGTGTCTCAGACACATTATATCATTCTACATTACCACTGATCTAGAACTAAATGTGTGAAACCCCCAAAACGGAGTTCTGGACTTTTATATGATTCACACTATTGATATTGGCGGTAGAAATAGGTAGAGAAAAAGTTAAGATATTCGTATATACGTTACTCTAATATTATTATTATTATTATTATTATTATTATTATTATTATTATTATTATTATTATTATTATTATTATTATTATTATTATTATTATTATTATTATTATTATTATTATTATTATTATTATTATTATTATTATTATTATTATTATTATTATTATTATTATCATTTTAGGAGTTGTCACCACCACTCACAGACAGAGTGCTATTCAAGGAGGGGGTGTAATCCGACTCGAAAGGGAACCATCTAACAAAACTTACGTAGATGAGCACAGACGCAGGCTTTTAAGTGAGAGAGATTAAGTTCAGCAGTACACACAGAAGATGGAAGAGAATTCCACAGAACACAGAACAGAGGCGGCAGGAAAGAAGGAAACACGGCAGCGAACAAGCCTGGAGTTACTAATATCAACACATAACTCATGTGCAGACACAGCACCCCTTGTGCTATGAGGGCGTCGTAAAAGTGGTGATACACGAGTGGCAAGTTCCTTCGAGCGCTTGCAGTTGTTGTACCTATAGAACAGAGATAAAGCACCAACATCTATATACAAGAATACCAAGATAGAGGGTCAAGTGAACTGGAAAGTACAGAACAATTTAAAAGCCATTTGGCCTTTGACTCGACCCTATCCAAAAGCGTGGTGAAACCAGAGCTCCCACCAGATATGAGAGCAGTACTCTATACAAGAGCGGATGAGACCCTTGTATAGCTGTAGTAAATGGGAAAGTCTTGCAATCTAAACAGAACTCCCAGTTTCTTTGAAGCCGCCTTAGTAATCGTTGTGATGTAAGGTTTCCAAGAGATTTTTTTTGTTTATGTTAAAGCCAAGGATGTACATATTGTCAACAGGAGAGACGAGAGAACCATCGAAAGAGATTGGAAAATTAGAAGGTGTCTTAGATAGGGAGATTTGTAGAAGTTGTGTATCCCAAGGTATGATCTTGGTAAACGACCCCACCTTGAAATTCTATCCAAATCAACGAGAATACAATCGGAAAGATTAAGACGAGAGACAATTCTAGAAGTAAAAGAGGAAGTAGATTTGGAAAACATTAAAGAAATGAGTGTCTAGTTTATCAAGTATAGAATTATTAGATTAGATGTGCAGATGAGAAGGAAATTAATGAAAAGTGGAGGAATATAGTGTAGGAGATAAGATGCAGAAACCTTTGGAACACCACTATGGATTGAAAAAAAGGGAAGCAGGTCGCTCCATCAACAAACAACGAAACGATCTAGCTGATTTAGCTGAAGAAAATGAACCTATGAGAACAGAGAACCTCAAAGAGGGTGGAGTTTGCAGTAGTGGACGTGTCATATTCAGTCAAATGCTTTGGATATGCCAAGCGCCACCACACAAGTTAAGTTTCCCACTAGTTCCTAAGGGCAGAAAACCGTAAATCGGTTAGATAGGAAGTATATTGTTTGTAGACCTCGAGTGACGAAAGCTGTACTGGTGACTGGGAAGAAAGTGTCTAAAATATCTAAGAAATGAGAGTTGAGAAGGTTTCAAAGACATTAGAAGGATCAGAGAGGCCACCTTTCTTCGGAGCAGGTTAGACATGTGCACGTCTCTAAAACTGAGGGACAGTTCAGTATTGATGCATAGATGATATAGTTGACGGAGGGACTGGGTCAGCTCGGAAGCACACTCCCTTAAATACTTGAGGAGGAATGCCGTCCCGGACACCAGCCTTCCTAATGTTCATAGATTGCAAGTACCCATGCCACACCCACCCAAAGCAACGGGCAGTCAAAGGTAGTTAGCACTCCTATAGAGAAGGAGGAGCATGAGAATGCTAGAAATTGTCAGAGGGTTAAGTTAGAGAAAAATAGGAGGCCAAAGAGATTGGCCTTTTCAGATGGAGTATTAGCAACAGAACCATCACAGCGAATAAGAAGAGGCAAGGCAGATTTACAGAAGTTGTTAGAGATGTTTTTATCAGGAGGTCAGAAAGATATGTCATTAGGAGAACCAAGGAGGTTAGCTCATTTTCGTTTAATGAAAATTCGCTTTGCTCGTCGAAGAGCATCCCTGAAACGATTTCAAGATGAATAAAAATTAGAGAGAGTGATAGAAGAGGGAGAATTTTTCCACTTCCGATACCCATTGTCTCTAGCCTGAATGGACAGAGAACGAGCACTATCGAACTATGAATTTTGAGGACAGAAAAATTTAATCGATGAAGGAATGAACTTGCTCACCTCATCAACGATTAAAAAACCTTATTGGCAGAAGCTGAAGCACCCTCAGAGTCAAATCATCACTCCAATTATAGTTAGCGTATAAGCGACGCAAACCCCTTCAATTGGCCCGATTAAAGTGCCAGAAAAATGCATAGAGCAGGATGGAACTGTTGGATAGAAAGTATTAACATTAAGAGATATAAAGTTTTGGTCAGATTTATCAATTGGAGCGAAGGTGGTGTATTCATAGAGAGAAGGACTAGTGGTGAAACATAGGTCATTTGTGTTCAAGAATTGGTTAGGACGATCCGGAATGTGTGTAGGTTCCTTAATTAGTTGATCCAGATCATTAAGAATGCTGAATGATTTAGCCTCCTCCCAACCTGAATCAGTATGAGAGGACCCCAACCTTTCGGTGTTGTGTTCATTGAAATCCCCCAAATAGAGGACTTCAGTATTTGGATAAGTTGATATAACAGTTTCTTGAGAAGTAGTAAGATATTCAAAAAAGGCGTGAAAATCTGTTCTAACAGTAGCAGAAGCACAAGATTATTGTAGTAGAAGGAAGAAAGATTTTAAGCCACATAACATCGAAATTAGGAGATCGAGATTTTCGAGACATGTTACAGGAGTGTTAATGTTTACATAGGCACATACTCCACTCTTGAGACGGAAATTATTAAATTAGATATAGTTGAATAGATTAAACGAGTTAGAGGATGAATTTTTATCTCTCTGGGTCTCAGACAAGAACAAAAGGTTAGGGCTAGAGGTTGGGAGAGATGACATTCAGTTGGGTTCAGAAGTGCCATGGCGAGGATTTTGGTAAAATTCAGTGGAAGCCACTGCTCAATTCTTCCATCATACACACACATTCAAAGCAAAATAAAAACAAAAGACAAAAACAAACAGACATAAACCAAAGGTGAAATTGAAATAAAATTGCTCATACGTTAAAACTTAGGTCCTATTCTGTTTTACGACTCCGTCAGTTTTTATTTTTTTTTTGTTTTTTTTTTTAATATATGCTACTAATGAATTTCAGTAGTAACAGACATGATTCAAGAAGTTCGAGAAATCTTTGTGTTTTTAAATCTGCATTTATGTTGAAATATTTTTCAAAATCAAATATCAACATTTTTTTCTGAAAAAACAATTACATATTTGGAATCAGCGTATAAAACCTATTACAAAACCTTAAAAAAAATATATATATATTAGGAATAGACTGACAGGGATAAGGGGGACGTTTCCATACCGGCTGAGGCGAGGAACGGAGGAACCGCGACACCCAAATACCAGAGCAGGGGTTCAGGACCTGGGGGGGAAATAGTCCTAACCTGTCGTTCCCCGGAAGGCCGAGAGACCCCGACTCCTGCCATCTTTGCGGTTTACCCTTGGGTATTCCTTTAGTTTGAAAAACACCAAAAAAAAAAACAAGTCTTACTAAAAATAATTTTTAAAAAAATTATTTAAAAATATTTGATTGTTGAATCATGTCCGTTACTACTTAAATTCATTGTTATATACTAACAATATGTTAAAAAAAACAAAGTTCAAAACTGACGGAGTCATTAAGACTTTGAAAAGGTCTGCTGGATCATGTCCGTTACCACTTAAAGTGATTGTTAGGATCATATACTAGAAATATATTAAAAAAAAATAAAAAAAATATCAAAACTGACGGAGTCGTAAAACAGATAAGGTCCAAAACTTAAATATAAAGGTTCAAGTACTAAAATTAATAAAAAATCAATTTTTAAAGATTGTAAAGATGAAACTCAAACGTATGTAACCTTTCTCCATTCTAACAAATAGTATTAATTTTAATAAAAACTTAGGAGTATATTAACTTAAAAAAGAAAAAAAGGTTAAAACTAGGACTTATCTTTAAAACACACAATGCAGAACTTTGGAGCTCAGAAACGAATTGATTTAATAAAACTTTTAATTAAAAGAAAATAAGGTTTGAAACACACACACATACACCTACACACACACTTTCACTATACACAGCACTACATAATACCAATAAATAAAATAAAAATAAAATTCTTTCACAGAGGGCACATTTAACAAGTCTTCACGTCACGAAATCTATATATCCATATGAGAAATGTAACAGAGAAGAGGATTTGGAAATTATTATTATTATTATTAATATTATTATTATTATTATTATTATTATTATGTATTATTATTATTATTATTATTATTATTATTAATGTATTATTATTATTTATTTTTCCTTTTGTAATCATTATTAATATTATTATTATTATTATTATTATTATTATTATTATTATTATTATTATTAATATTATTATTATTATTATTATTATTATTATTATTATTATTATTATTATTATTATTATTATTATTTTTATTATTATTATTATTATTATTATTATTATAATTATTATTATTATTTT
>JABUQX010145216.1:5000-17158 GCA_015478945.1 Trachelipus rathkii | reverse complement strand
AAATCTTATCCTTCGACATGAAAATTTATCTTTAACTTTAACTTTATTTCTAACTTTAACTTTAACTCTAACTCTAACTCTAACTTTAACTTAAACTTTAACTCTAACTTTAACTTTAACTTTAACTCAAACTTTGGTAATGAAACAGGTTTCCTATTAATAATGCCTCAGTTTTGAAATAAAAATGCAAGACTATGTGTATACGACCTCTAACTAAACATACACACACACATACACACATACACACTCACATATCTTTGTATATGGGGTTGATATAACACACATTAAACAAGTCGAGTGCAAGTTTTGGCTCAAGTATCTCAGTTGTGCAGCATTTGAATGTCATTGTGTATGACTAAGAGAGTACCACTTAAGTTCTCTGTGTTAAGTTTCATATATTTGTGCAACATAGGGCTGTTGCTACATATATTTATGCAACATAGGGCTGTTGTTACATATATTTATGCAACTTAGGGCTGTTGTTACATATATTTATGCAACATAGGGCGGTTGCTAGAGCGTACGTCTATGTATTATTAAGTTATATCCTTATAAAATTTACAGTCTGACCCGCGAGAAGCGAGGTCAGCGGGGTTGTCCTGTGTAGGGACATATTTCCACTCTATAGAGGGAACATTTTTTCTAATCTCGTCCACCCTGTTCTGGTTAAAGGTGGGGAGTTGTTTTTGGGAAAAAATCCACTGCAAGGTGACTTGACTATCACACCAAGCATATATTTTTTCAAAATTTTTTCAAATGTTTCTAATATAAATTTTAACATGCGAGATGATAATAGAGCTCCCATAAGTTCTAATCGGGGAATGGAAAGCTCTTTAATGGGGGATACTTTAACTTTTGATAATAGTTTTTGATACAGGTGTAGAGCTGCACAAGAGACTACATACACCACTGTACCGTATGCAGAGCCAGATGCATCGGAAAAAGCGTGGAGTTCCACATTAATTGAATATATAAGTTGCCTGGGTAATTTTAAGTTTAAGCATTGTTCAAATTGAACCACAAGTGATCTCCATTCTTTTTGAAGATCATTGGGGATCTTGTGGTCCCAGTCAAGTTTTAATTTCCAAATTTTTTGTAAAAGCATTTTGCCTCTTATAACTACGGGTGACAAAACACCAAGAGGATCAAAAGCAGATGCAACATTATGCAATATTTTACGTTTGGTATTGGCTTCTGGGTCGAAGCTACGAGTGGGGTAAGACATGGTATCTGAAGAAGTATCCCATTCCATACCTAAAATTTTTAAACAAGGTTCTTCTATGCCCAATTCTTTTTCTTGAAACATAGAAGTAGCGAGAGATGAGTTGGAAGCCCACTCTCTTAAATTTAAACCAGCCTCTGCAAATAAGGACCTGGTTTCTAAAAAATATTGTTTTATTTCCTCCTCGGTGTCAAATGTACCGAAGAGGTTATCTACATAAATTTGTTCTAATATGGCATCCTTGTATGCCGTTTGGGATTTATTTACATGGTGATGGAGGCATGCTGCCAATAAAAATGGACTACAAGTTGCTCCAAATAGTACAGATTTGAACCTATATGTTACTATAGGCGATTGGGGGTCTGAGGGGTCTCTGACCCATAAGAAACGAGTTGAATCTCGATCCTTTTCTGCCAAACGAATCCCTAAGAAAGCCTTTTCAATATCTGAGGAAGTTGCGTACCTTTTTATTCTAAATTTTAATAATAATTTTCCCAGATCTGTTATCAAAGATGGACCACTGTGTAAACAGAAATTTAAACTGGGGTTATTGGATGAACAGTCATAGACTAAACGAAGTTTAGTCGTAGAGGAATTTTTGCGCACCCCATGATGAGGTAAGTAATGTAACTTGGCTTCAGGGTGGAGGGGGGTGGAAGGTTTTACTTCCTCGATGAAGTCAAGGGACAGCTGTTCCTTTATCACATCGTTGTAAGATTTTAATAATTCGGGTTCAGTCCTGAGCCGTTTCAGCACACTATAAAGTCGACGTTTCGACAAAGAATAATTATCTGGTAAAGTGGGATGATTTGTACGCCATGGCAATGACACTACATATTTCCCATTTATGAAGCGCAAATTTTCCTTAAATGATTCAAGGGTAGTTTTTTCAGCTAATGTAAACTGCTCATCAGGTAATATTCCAATATGGGAGAGAGACCATAAACGATCGAGGTCGTCTATGGAGTTTGTGTTATACTCCTCCTCTGTGATCACAGAAGGAGGGGGGAGGGGGTCCTCCGCTGAGGAATTTTTTATATTTTTTATATTTTTTATTAAAGCAGAATCAGTACTAGAAGCTTCAGCTGAAGCAGATAAAATATTTTGATCAATATTTTTAAGGGTGTGAGAGTTCTCACAAGTCTCAGTGGAGACAAAATTCATATTTTTTGTACTTTTCGAGGGGGAAATAATAATTTTTCAGAAAGGTGATGTTCATCACCAGCCTCAGTTGAGGCAAAATTCATATTTTTTGTACTTTTAATGGGGGAAACAATTTCACAAGCCTCGTCCGAGGCAGACAAAACCTTAAACCTATTTGCTAAATCTAAATATTCCTCTTGGGAAAAATATGAAAGTTGATGCGCATTATTTACAACTTCTCCTCCCTCGGCATCTTCGAAGGGAGGTGAAGGATTTAAATTCAAAGAGTCCTCTGCCTCAGTTATAGAGAGGGGAGGATTTTCACTTAAAACTAATGGTTCTTCCTCCTCAATTATAGGGAGAAAGGAAGAATGATTAATATTTTTATGATTAGAATGGCTAAAACTAACTATAGGATCAAAAAATTGGACTTCGGCCCTAAAAGAAGATACAATAGTGACTTGAGAATCAGTGCCACTAGAAGCAAAGGGTAATTTGGTCCCCCAAATAATATTACCTAAATTTACATTGTTTATTTTCTCATATGATTGGAGAAAATGGGGGAGGTTGTCGGATCCAAGGAGTAACCCAATATCCGTAATGATATCTGAAGTTGGATAAGGATTGGCAAGTGGGATACGATATTGTCTGAGCATTTGTGTGGTCTTTACAAGCCCAGGTATTTTAAGATCGTTGGGATCTACTATAACAGCAGATATGGGGATCACCCCCTCCTTGGTACTGATGTTTAAGGTGACCACATCATGTACTGAAGGAGTGCCCTTTTTGTTAATTCCGTTTATGGAGATGTTAACAGTGGAATGAGGAATACAATTTAATATTTTAGCCACTGATTTGGATATTAACGAGAAGTTGAGATCCTTGGTCGAAAATACTTCGAACCAAGATGGGTTTGTCTCCTTTATTTATTTTTAAATCCGCTATGGAAGAGCCACACTGTGTTCTGGGGCCACTGGGCAGTGGGAGGTAAGGTGGTTTGAAGTGATTGGGGGTACAGTTGTACCATACTCTGGTTTTTTATTGGGGACAAAAAGAGCAGCATGATGCTCGGGACCGAAGCATAACACTTTTTTAATGTTTTTTTGACAATCAGATAGGATGGCTGGCACCTAAAAACACTTTCGCACCAACGATGACTGTTAACTAATTGATTACGAAGTTCAAGGGTATTTAAAAGACTACAGTTGGCAGTGTAGTGACTGCTGTTACAGAAACGGCATTTTATAAAATTATTTTGACTATTGGGAAAGTTATTGTTATTATAATTATTGTTTGGCCGATTTTGATAATTATTTTGATTGTTATTATAATATGGGGGTTTATTTTGATGGTGAGGGGAATTATTGTTAAACCTATTAAAGTTGTTATTAAAGTTAGGTTTATTTTGGTTAGGTTGATAGTTTGATTTATTATTGGACCGTTGAGGTGGTGAGTTTACATTTGTATTTAATATAGTTGATTGTTTGGGTTTGGCCCCTTGTCCCTTCCATTTATTATTGGAAGGTGAAGTATGCTCAGATTTTTTAGGGGGATTTTTATTGTCCTTGTTGGATAATGTTTGACCTGATGCCTCTAAAACTGATAGGGCCTGGTTTAACATATCAAAAAGGAAATCAAGGGTCCAATCTTTACCGACATGTTCCCATTTAACCTTCTCTTTAATTTGTGAAGGCAATTTTTGGGCCAGTAAAACACCCAAGATAGTAGAGCCAGTATCGTCATTGACGGTCAAGCCCTTGACTTTTAAAGATTCGACATAGCAATGTACATCGGCTTTAAAAGCATACAGATCGGAGTATTCATACTTTGGTGGGGTTAATGTAGTTAATTTTAATATTAAGGTCTCCTTGACCTTTGCGGGGCTATCGAAATCCTTTTTAAGAAGACCTCGAATTACTTTATAATTATCACCGATGATGGCATAGCCAGATACCATCTGTTTTGCTGTGCCTTGAAGGCAATCCAACAATAAATCAAGTTTACTAAGGTCAGAGTAATTCTGACCTCCGACATAGTTATCAAATGATTCAATGAAAGAGGCATATTCTAAAATATTGCCACTAAAGGTAGGTAGTTTTTTAATGGGGCGTTTAAATGCTTCCGGCTCTCTAGGGGTAGCCGGAGCAATCGGTGATGTAGGGCGCGAAGCTGGTCGCGAAGGTGGTTTAGTAAGTTCTTTAATTTTATGTTCAATGGCGCTGATGGAATCAAATATAGAAGCATGTCTTTCGTACGTAATGTTACCATCAATCAAAAGATTTTCCTCGTCAAGGAAATTTGCGATGTTATCATTAACTTCTGTTAATTTAATGTCTAAACTTTCTAACCTTTTTATAAGAGAATTCAATTTGGGAATATCGGGGTTGGCAACCATTAATTGGGTATTAGTTTCGTTAACTGTCTTTGTGACATGAGAACGTAACAATTTGCGCGATTTTTTAAATGCTTCGTATAGTTTAAGGTCACTATCTGACAAATCAGACATGGGGGAGGCCATTTTTAATCAAATATTTAAAAATATATAAAGAGAAAAAATGTGTCTTAAGACACTAAAATATTAAAATATTTAAATTTATCAGATTAAATGTTGATTTGTAATACAAGTACAATATAGATTGTACAAGAAAATATTGTACAAGTACTTAATACAAAAAGAATGTGTCTTGAGACACAAAAATATTAAAATATTCAAACTATAAGATTAAATGTTATTTATAATGTTCAACAAAAATGTTGAACCGATGAACCGGTTTCAGATGTACCGGTATAAAGCGCTGGAAAATTGTATAAAAATTTATGCATGAAAAGAGTGTCTTGTGACACTAAAATATTCAAATTATAAACTATATTATTTTTATAAGAAAATATGTATATATATCGGATCACTCGTTGTGATATAAATACCTGTGTAAGGTTTGAACGAAAAATATATATATATATATAAATAATTTTATGAATATTAATGTTATTAGAAATATTTAAAACTAACTTAATATTAAGTAATTGTGTTTATATTACACAAACAGATTTTATATAATAATGAGACTTAAAATTAAATGTTTACAAGGTGTATATTTTTCTATATACCACAAAAGAAAAAGAAAAATGAAGTCCAAAGACTTTCAATTGAATGAAAATATTTTATTTGAATATATATAAAAAAGTTTTATTATTTATATATATATATATATATATATATATATATAATGTAATTTAAAAAATATTTTTTCTAAAATATTTTGAAAGTAAATAACCGTAATGGCTATTTGTTTTAGTTTTATAAATTCTAATTGAAATTTGGATGTGAAAAACTGGAGACTATGTCTCTTGTAAGCTCCCACACAAAAAAAAATAAAAATAAAAGCCCCTACAGAGGGGAAAATATATTAAAGGGGAATAATATTAAGTGACACGAGGTCAAACAATAAAAAATATATTAGGGCGCTCTTAAATGGCACAAAAGGATTAAAAAAAATTAAATTTTAAATGAAGAGGTGGTTTGAACACGATGGGCGCTACATAAAATGTGGCGCAAATTAAATGTTTCTAAATGGGGGCGTGAGTTAAAGCACGTTGGGCGCCACTTAAAATGTGGCGCAAGTCCAAATCTGTAAAGGACCTGAATGAGGACGATGGGTTACGAACGCGTTGGGCGCCACTTAAAATGTGGCGCAAATTAAATGTTTTTATATGGGGGCGTGGGTGAAAATTAATTTTGCCACTTAAATTCAGGACTAAATGTTTTTATATAGCGTGAGTTAATGTTGGGCGCCACCTAAAATGTGGGGATTTTTAGACCTAGTCCCAGGTAGCTGGGCTAATGAAGACCAGATCACAAATTTAATCCACATTTATTCCTACTTCCAAACAAATCTCTGGCGCGGTACCACTTTCGCTCGATTAGTTTGGAAGTAGCCAATGAATAGTGGAATATAAATTTGTATATATATATATATATACCCGGTGGGTCTCGTGTGGACCAGAGGAATTACTATATATATATACAAGGGAATGAAGAATAATTATTGACTCTGTAATATACTGCTATATAGACCGAATGCCCATAAAAGAACCGAGTTTTTATTTATGATGATTTTGGGGACGAAAAAGTTTTGTTGTTTATTAAATTTAAATCGAAATTTATTTTCAATATGTTCTTATTGAAAATTTACTGAGTTTATTTTTAAAAGTAAGTCGCTTTAATATTTGAAATTATAATTTTTTATTACGAAGTTATTTCTGAATTTCCGAATATGTGTAATCACGTTATCGAACAAGATGTAGTATAATTTTTCGAAGTTGAAAAATATATATTTTCGGAAGTGGACAAAGATGAAAAAAACTCTGTCAATTTCCGAAGATAATGAAACAATAATAACAACAATATTTGTTGTGATAACGTTAACAATAAAGTATACTACTAAGACTTTCTATAACTAGTACTACGAAAGCAATAATAATAATAATAATAATAATAATAATAATAATAATAATAATAATAATAATAATAATAATAATAGAAAGCAGTATACTAGCTACAATATAATAATAATAATAATATTAATAATAATAATAATAATAATTATTATTAATAGTAATTATAGTAATAATTACCAACAATAATTATTAATTGTAGGAATAGTCTTCTTTGAAGACACAAAGGTGTCTCAATAGAATGACAGTCTCCAATGTAATAACTTTACTTTGGGTTCTTATTGCGTTTCACCTCTAGTACAGAGAGCGGAATATGCAATGAAGAATCCAAGAAGCAAATGTTTACTTATGGACACTATTTATTACTACTTAGACAGGGGTGAAGCCTCTGTCTGGGGATTTCTAATATTTGCTCCACCACCAGGAATACTAAGATTACCAAAACCACTATAATTACAGTTTATCATGCACGGAAACTTTTGACAGCGCAAAATGTCACACAAGTTCCAAAAAACTCGCTATGTTTTACCTAATTAATTTTATTATTTCACGACAAAAATTTAGGGATGTATATATATATATATACATGGGAACCATCAACTGATGGTTGGTAATTATAAAAATTATAATTTATACTCTGCAAATATTAAATTTCAATATTTGAAGTGAACACAATCGTAAATTACAATTCCGACCTGTTCACATTCGTTATGTATTTCTGAGACCGCGTGACATTAAGAGCGCGTGACATTAAGAACGCGTGACATTGAAGTCGTGTGACATTGAAGTCGCGTGACATTGAAGCCGCGTGACATTGAAGCCGCGTGACACTTTTTATTTTTTAATTTTCTATTATTTTCTGATAAATATTTATGGGTTTATGTATATTTTCTAACAAAAATATATATATAAGGAGTGATTTCCAATTACAATATTTAAATGGGGAATATTACAATGACATTTTTACGATGAATTTTACTCTTTCAATTTCTACGTTTTTGTTTACTTTTATTCACTCTATATTAAATTTTTCCCAAAATCTTTTACTTTTCAATTTTTCCCTTTAGCTTTTTTGCTTACTTTTTTGAGTGCGATTTTAAATATTTGCATGTATAAAAAAAAAAAAAATCAGTATACATCACGTTGGGAAAAAATGTGTGTGTAAATATTATACTTTTAAGCTTTCACCGAAAAAAGAGAGAGAATAAAAGAATAGATAAAAACCTCGAAGATTTCTTCCACCTATCAATAAAACTGGACATCTAAATTTAAGACGAAATAAAAAAGTTAGGTTGAAAGGTGATTGACGCGGATTTTTAATATTCAGTGATGAAAACCGAATGACTAAAAAAACGTGGGCCAATCGAATTTAATTCAACCTTGAGAACTATTCTATAAGAAATGTATCAATATTGTATAACAACTCGTGGGTCCACTGTTCAAGTTGAATTATTCTGACTGGAACAACTCAACAAGAAGAGACTGATTTGTTATACAACATCAAAACACTTATCAAAAATTAATATGTATACGAAACAAAAACTATTGCCTTTTTTGCTAACATCTGCAAGGAGAGAAGGGTTGGTCAGATGACCGTTAGTGGGGATCCCTAAGTTTGTCCAGAAAGGCTTTATGATGACATACCTACACAAATTTCCTAAAAACACCATTTAACGGAAGGAAGGTTTTCAATTCTCCGCTGTTGATTTATAAAAAAAAAGAATCAAAACAGCCCTAAATTAAACATCGGTAAGACGCCTCCAAAATGGCGCGGAACCTCTAAAATATGAAAGGTAGAGACCCGTCTTAAGGATAGGCCTCGATGAAAGATGTTAAGCTACTCGATACTGCATTGAAAATGATCTCGTAGAATTTCTTTCGACTCGGAAATGCAAAATATGGGACAGAGTCTACTGTTGAGTGCAGTAATTAAGAGAGAATCATACCTCTCGGTCTCGATCGCTTCCTTATATACTCGATAGAGAAGACGCGAAAAGAGTTACCGACAAGCAATTAATCAAATAAACATCACTTTGAATTAATGATGTTATAAAAACAAATTTACTATCAAAAGATAGCAAATTTAAAACTATATATTAAATAAATAAATTTGTTGAATAAATCAATATGGATTTGTTACAAAAATTATCGAAAGTTTCAATGGCAGTCTTTGGCAACTTTATCACGTGTTTGATACAGGATACTTTTCTTCCCATAGAAATTACATAATAATTGTAATTTTTTAATTAAAGATGATTATCAATTTTAACAATAATCAAAAGAACCAGTGTTCTTTTCTGATTAATTTGGTATAAATTTTATTTCTCTCGGATAACTTTGAGCTAAAATATGTCACAATTTCAATATAGAAAAATAGTTTTTTTTTGACCTAAAAAAACTTGACCTTTCATTTCGAAAAGGTCAATGACATTTATACAAGTAAAAAAAGGAATGTCTTAAGACCATTTTGACCTATAAATCAAGCCTGACATTTATGAGGAACCGAAGTGGCTAGGGGGAAGAGAAAAATTTCTAAGTGTGACATTTCACCAGTTTCAAAGCCTATTTTTCTCAGGTGACTTGAAATGTTTATAATTATTAAAATATTACTTTGAACAATATAAAATTTAATCAAAATGTAGTTCTATCTCTTTTGTATAATTAAGGGAAGTTTGAAATTTCAAAACGTTGTCAAAAGGAATTTAAATGTAAACCGGTTTTTTGTATCAGTTTCATTTTTCTCAATTTTGTGGAAGGAGGAGGTTATTTATAATATATATATTATATATATATATATATATATATATATATATATATATATATATATATATATATATATATATATATATATACATATATATATATATATATATATATATATATATATATATATATATATATATATATATATATATATTTTTTTTTTTTGTCTGAAAATTGGTATGATAATAGTTTTTGATATATATAAAAATAATCCGGTGAAATTTTTAACAAACAATGATATGGGGGGGTCTCCAGCCCCTAACCCCAGTTACAAGTAACCCAGGGGTCCCAAACTTGGAACTTTTACTATTTATTATTAAATGAATTAATATTGTGAATTTCAAGGGCGTAGCCCAATTATAAGAGATACTTTACTCTTATGAGCCTTTATCAGACTACGGTATTGAAATCTGAAATTTCTCGGTGCAAAATTGCACCGACTCTCAGAGCAAGTTTTTATTAATAAATTTTAGTTTTTATATAAAAGTGATCATTAGGATTATTATTTACAAAATTTTAAAAGGAAATAACGATGACTAATGCATTCACAATTCCCTTGATCACGATCGCAAATTAACCACTCGCGAAACCAGTCATCAAAACCCAAAAGGAAAACTGTGCCACAAGTGGGAATGAAGTAATTTAAAATAAGTTACGACAGAAATCTTCATATGACTCGAACGATGACTTTGAGATTTGCAGCTTCACACCAAAAGGCTCTGTCCACAATTCGTAGAATATAAAGTTTCCAAAAAAAAAAAAAAATTTTTGTTTGTTTTAAAATCTCATTCAAAATTATTAAAAGAAATGTTGCCGAAAATATTGTTGCTCCTCCATCTCAGATTTTTTAAACGATATTACTTAAAAATTAATTAAATTTTAAAAATTTTGAAATTTCGAATCATTAAAACATATTTTTTGCTAGTTATTCAAACCAAAACTTGAAACTTAAACACACTCTCTTCTGAAAACACAATTCTCAAAGCAAATGTTGCTGCCTTCTCAGAATTTTCTTTGTACTTTCCAATAACACTCCAAGATCTTTCTCATTCTTCCCCAGTCTTCCCTCTGATGTTTCTCTTTTTCGCTTCCCTTCTGGTTTTACCGCGTCTTTACTCGATGACCGTCGAATCATATATATATATATATATATATATATATATTTTTTTATATATATATAGTTATAGTTATAGAGGGAAAAAAATTTGTGTATGTGGTATATATATATATATATATATATATATATATATATATATATATATATATATATATATATATATATATATATATATAGTAATTTTTTTAAAGAATATCGGCTTTCGATATTAAGAAAAAATATCAAAATATCGATATATCGCGATATCGATATTTTTGGCTTGATATATCAATATTTTTGGCGATATTTCCTTAGGCGATATATCGATATTTTGATATTTTTTCTTAATATCGAAAGCCGATATTCTTTTAAAAAAATTTTTTTTAAGGACAGCAAAAAAATAATATCTTATCCTTTCTTCCAAGGCCCTGAAGTGAAATTCTCGTTCTCTCCCATATTTCGTTCCTCCCCCGATGTCGTAGGCTACAAAATAAAGAGAAAAATTAGAGTTTTAGACTTTTCGTCTTTTCGAGAAACAAAAATAGGGAGAGGTGGATATCGTCAGAGATCGTACTACATTTCTACATTCGCACATGGCACATGCCACATAGTCAAATAGTCATTTAGAGTATTCACTAATCACTATTCAGTTATTCTGTAATCAGTGGATAGAGGTGTCATATGTGCTAACTGCCAAATATTGTACTTTCTTTAAGTTTCTTAGTTTCAAAAAATTTTTAAAGAATTTTTTAGAGACAAGTTTAAATATAACGTGTGGAGAATTAAGTAAAGCTAAATTAAACATGTCATTAAAAAAAAGAGTCTGGAATTATAAAATAAATATTTAATACCGAGGCAGTTTGTAATCTCTATGGCAGAAATGTGAGATCCAGTGGCAATACAACAAACCTGAAAGCCCGAATAAAAAAAAACAAACATTATAGTTCTTTTAAATCGTTAAAACTAATTAAATATTTCAAACTCTTCAAATTATAGCAAAAAGGTAGCCTCCCTGTCCGATTTCAAGCACAACAAACAAATAAATAGCAAACTGGCAAACCGCATTTTTCTCATCATGTTTGAATATATATATATATATATAATATATATATATATATATATATATATATATATATATATATATATATATATATATATATATATATATATATATATATATATATATATATATATATATATATATATATATATATATATATATATATATATATATATATATGTAATAATTAGTCTCCAGATTAGGTGACGTACATTGTTAAAACACTATGATATCTACAGTTACGAAAAGTCCTCCCCCCAAAAAAAAAAAAAAAATTTGAAAAAATAAACTAATAATTAACTATTACTTGTTAAATTGAATAGAATCGTGCGTCTGGCAACTCTCGATATATATATATAGAGATAGAGAGTAGTAAAGATATATATATATATATATATATATATATATATATATATATA
>JABUQX010145215.1:47500-49605 GCA_015478945.1 Trachelipus rathkii | reverse complement strand
TCACTACTCCTGAAGTAATACATATAAAGGTATAAGATATGATTTTATCCTTCCTATGTAACATTATTAGTTTTTATGCTTTTAACTGCTAGCCGCCTGCCAGCGGTAAACAGGTAGATCCCAGCTGCAATCATCCCAAACTATAGAAGGTACAGGTAGGTGGCATGAAATTCTTCTTCTTTTTTCTCCCTCTCTCTCAAGCAACCAGCAACCCTTCTCGGAATAGTTTGGGTAGAAATATGGTAGAAAGCTAACAAAACAATAACCTAACACCAAATTCCTTTTTTTACTTCCAACAAACTTTGAGAATTCCAAAAACAGTACATCGTTAAATTGAATGATAACACTTTGGTCAATTCAACAAAGTCGGGTACAGGAAAACAAAGCAAAAACCTGAATCTGCACCGGCTGCCAAATTATATTAAAGTTTCAATAGCATTTTTAAAATATTCACACAGGCAGCAGAAACACTGTATTGATGCCGCCAAATATTTTAACGCTGCATTAACTTTGTTTTCCAAAGAATTAAGGTTATTTTAAAAACCATTGGTAAAATGATACACAAAACCCGATCAACATCCAATTTAAATACCTTGAACAAAAACAAAAATCAGCTGCAAAGATGGCACCAGTAATTGTTCAATCTTCGCTTACAAATTTAAAACGCAGCACAGCTTATTCAGCTTTTGAAGCGAGAAAATTTGCTTTTTGATTAATTTAAACGTTAAAATTGTGATGAGAAATATCAGAATCGTGTAAAAAAAATGCTGCTTATTCAGTTCCTTCGAATGATTTGAATGAGAATGAATTGATCGAAGAATGCCAAATCGCAAAAGATTATTTTAATTTTGATAACGCATTTGCACTTTGATGGCTTCAATTTGAGTTGTTAATCTTTGAAATTCTTCTCCGAATTTATTTATTTATTGTTTTAAAATTATTTTAATATTATGAGAGATCTTTTTCAAAATTAAAATATATAAAAAAATATATCTAAGAAGTTCGATGGGCGAAGAAAAGCTGAATGCATTCGCATTATTTTCCTTCTTTTCTTTTTCATTGGTAACAAAGTTTTTAGAATAATTTTAAATTTTAATAAATTACGATTTCATTCGGCGTAATGAATAGGTTATGCCAATTTCCTACGAAACTATCATCAATGTACCTTTTCGTTGTATAAAATACTTAAAGGTGTATATATTTTGAAATAAACGAACAATTTTTTGTCATTTGTTAAATCCTTGTTTTTATTTATCGCCACCCTTTATAATTTATCGTTGTTTAATTATTTTGATCGAACGGGAAACCTTGATCTAAGGGGACCTGGAAGCGGCTTTTCCCCAACTACTTAGGGATACAATAAGCACCGATATATATATATATATATATATATATATATATATATATATATATATATATATATATATATATATATATATATATATATATATATATATATATAAATTAATATTTAAAACCATATATATTTTACTCTCTTTTCTTTTTTTTTTTTTTTTTACATCATCCTCCCTATTCAGCTATAAATGCTCATTCTCTTCAGAAGGCCAACACCATATACAGATACCACTTTGGAATATTGTCCCAAACTGAGGAATCCTGATCTTCAGTTGTTAGAATCCTTGTATATTTGGCATCTCAAACCGACCTTAAATGAAAATCTAAATTTTAACAGTCTTTTAATACTGAAGTGAGATTTTGTTTAAATCTAGAACTCTTTACTATATAATATTGTAATTATTAATTTATCTATATGATTTATTTATTTTAACTTTATATTATTTTAATTATTATTAATTTTCTATAATATTTTTGTTTAAAGTTTTGCGCTGCTAATGTGTTCTCGAAATGCAAAGTAGCGGCCTTACCCGAAACTACGCTTCCAGGTACTGGCTAATAAAATTGGCTTAAAATGCTGTGTGTAAATTCGTTTTGGTATTATTTCGTTATTGTAGGTATATATATATATATATATAGAGTATATATATATATAGTGGTATAGTTATATATATATATATATATATATATATATATATATATATATATTTTATATATATTTAAGTAAAGCATAATTTAAGGCGGCGCTT
>JABUQX010145215.1:35000-37500 GCA_015478945.1 Trachelipus rathkii | reverse complement strand
TACATTTACAGAAGAATTTTTTCTTTAGCCAATACGCAGAAATTTTTAATTAAGATTTCGACCAATCTTAAGTTTTTTTTTTTAACCACATTCTTAGAGAAATAGGGTAAAGGAAAAGATAAATATGAAGAAAACAGTTTTCTTTGATACAGTTTTTATTTGAACATAATTAAGAAATTGTTTTTGAAGAAGCAGCATGTGGATGTCTGTTTGATTGTATACTTTTAAATTCAGAATTTCTTACTCCTTTTTCTATTTCCAATTTACTTGATAGAGCATACATTCATTAGAAAATACATATGTCAAGAATATGCAGTTAAACAATCAAGCGTGTTTATATATATATATATATATATATATATATATATATATAGTTATATATATATATATATATATATATATATATATATATATATATATATATATATATATATATATATATATATATATATATATATACTATTAATATTAAACATGCCATTTTCCGAACCCTTTTTCACGACCCTTTTTCATCAACGTTAAAAATAGCCAAAAACACCACTAAAATAGATGTCACTAACTTCAGTTACGTTTGATACATCATTTATTATTCCTTATCGGAGCCAAATAATGTAGCTAGTTATTTTCTCTAACATTTTCTTTAAATTTTTTTAAATTATCGGAAATTAGGTTGCTGACATAATAATGGTATAATTTTTATTTCAGTATTTTTGCCATCACTCCTTAATTTCCACAATTTTGTTAAAGTCAAACCTTTTTGGTACCAGTACCATCTAATTACGGTGAAGAATTCCCATTTTCCCTTCATCAGATGAGTACCACTTCTCTCTTCAAATCACATCACTCTCTCTCAAAAGCTTTGTTCTTTTGAGTTCTTAGAACTTTCTGGAACAACTTATCTCCGAACTTACTAGAAAATTCAAAACGTGGTTAGGGTCAATGCAGGGTAATTGGTAAACAGTTTTATTCAATAACAAATTTTTCTGCACTATTACTTTTAAAAAAAAAAGAACTCATCGTCAAGCTCTAAATGTTCAAATATTTTCCAAGTGAAATAAGCAAAGCAACCTAAAATAGTTTCATTTCAAAGCTGGAGAGGCTGCCGTGGTCTTCTTGTATATCAGAACACAGTGCGTTAGCCTGTTTGGTAGTCTTTTCCCTCCCGTAAACAATGTATTAACTTTTAATCAAGATGGGCTTTGAAGAGGGCCTACATAGATCGCTTTGTTGCAAGAACTTCAAACCCATATTCAATAGAGTATAGTATATATGAGTATATATAGATATAAGTGGTATATACATATATATATATATATGTATATATTATTATATATATATATATATATATATATATATGTAGTGCGAGATATAGAGTAAATATATATATATATTATTATATATATATATTATATATATATATGCTATATATATTTATATATACATGTATATACATTTAGAAGATGCTATGTAGGGAGAGGTATATATATATATATGTAAATGATATTATTACACATATATTTACATGCATACACAGATAAGGGAGATAGATATATTATTCACATACTATATATATTATTACATACATATTATATATATATATATAATATATATATATAGTAAGAGTAAATATATATATATTGTTATATATGTAATATATACATATTATATATAATATTACAAACACACATGATATATGCATATTATACATATGCCATTTATATGAGTTATATGTATGAGGCTACATATTATATATATACATATATGTTATTATTATTTTATTGTTATTATTATATTACATATTATTATATATATATATATATTATTATGGCGCGTATATATATTACATTGTATTAATACATTACATATATAGTATATATATATATATTATATATTATACATATTTATATATATTACATATATATTATAATTATATACATATATATAGATATATATATATAGCATATACATATATATATATATATTATTATTATTATATTATTACATTATTATATTATGCATATATTTCCATACATATCTATATATATATATATATATATGTTACATACATATATATATATATATATAGCAGAGGGCATATGTTACACACACACAGCATATATATATACATATATATATAAGGCGGAAGAGTAGTAGCAGGTAGGTATATATATATATATATATATATATATATATATATATATATAAATATATAAATATATATATATATATATATTAGTTATATATATATATATATATATATATATATATATATATATATATATATATATATATATATATATATATATATATAAATATAAAGCATATATATATATATAAGTATCATTCCCAAGTTCATATACTATATATTTAGATTTATATAAATTAATGCAAAGGTCAAAAAAGGCAAAATATATATATTCAAACTGTTTGAAATCCAAAAAATAGAAAGAAACCTAGAGTATGGCAGAAACTACAGTCGTTAGGTGTTTATAAATGGATA
>JABUQX010145215.1:27500-30000 GCA_015478945.1 Trachelipus rathkii | reverse complement strand
TAATATAATATAATATATGTAATAATATTAATAATATACTAATAATAATATATATAATAATAATAATAATAATAATATATGTAATAATAATAATATGCAGTAATAATAATAATAATAATAATAATAATAATATAATATGTAATAATAATAATAATAATATATATATGTATATAATATATATATATGTAATAATAATATAATAATAATATAATATATAATAATAATATATAATAATATATATATATATATATATATATAATAATAATAATAATAATAATAAATATATATAATAATATATATAATAATAATATATACAATAATAATAACAATAATAATATGTATAATATATATAGCATAATATATATATGTAATAATATAATATAATATGTAATAATAATATAATATAATATAATAATATATAATAATAATAATAATAATAATATGTACAAAAAATATATATATATATAATAATAATATAATATAATATAATATGTATATATATATATATATAATAATAATATATATATGTATAAAAAAAAATTATGTATGAAATATATGTATAATAATAATAATAATAACTATGTAACTAATAATATAATAATATGTATATATATAGTAATAATATATGTAATAATATATATAATTTATGTAAAATATTATAATAATAATATATATATATATATATATATATATATATATATATATATATATAGAATATAATATATATATATATTTATAATAATAAGAACAATAATATATAATAATAATATTTAATATAATAACAATAATAATATAACAAAAATAATAGTGTAATGTAATTTACAATAATTGCATCGAATTAATTTATGTAATATGTATAATGTAATAATTTTACGTTAATAATAATAAAACAATTAATTCAAAACTTTCAACAAATTTATTAAAAATGAGTATATAATTTATATAATATCTCAACTCATATATCAATAACAACAATAATATATGGTAATGCAGAGATGTCACAATATTTCATAATATGTAAAAATGTGATATATGTATAATATATATAAATATATATATATATATATATATATATATATATATATATATATATATATATATATATATATATATATATATATATATATATATATATATATATTAGTGATGGACATGACATCCGCATCCGCATCCGCATTTGCGGAACATCCGCACCTAAATTGACATCCGCATCCGCATCCGCATCCGCATCCTCACTTAACGGCACATCCGCATCCGCATCCGCATCCTCTTTTGAAAAATGAGGATGTGCGGATGTTTTCTACATTTGATTAAATGCATATAAAATAAATATTTTTTGGCATCTTTATCATGGGAGTTTATGGGAATAATTGTAATTTTGAATTTCGATTTCTGGATATATATATATATATATATATATATATATATATATATATATATATATATATATATATATATATATATATATATATATATATATATATATATATATATATATATATATATATATATATATATATATATATATATATATATATATATATAATATATATATATATATATATATATATATATATATATATATATACTTTGATCTGGCCGATTGGGGGCCTTGCGTTGCTTCTACGCTAGCTATAATTGGAATGACTGCTTTGACTCTGGTGACGCTTCGGCTTCTGCCGATAAGATGGGAGCTGTAATCGTTGATGGTATGAGCAGGTTCATTCCTTCTTCGACTAAATCTTTCTCTCCTCATAATCCATGGTTCGACCGTGCTTGCTCTCTGGTCATTCAGGCTAGAGACAGTGCGTATCGGGGGTGGAAAAATTCTCGTTCTTCTATCACTCTTGCTAATTTTCATTCAGCTAGAAATCGTTGCAGGGATACTCTTCGTCGAGCAAAGCGGGCTTTCATCAAACGAAAGTGCGCTAACCTCCTTGATTCTCCTACTGATAAATCTTTCTGGCCTCTTGCCAAAAACATCTCTAACAACTTCTGTAAATCTGTCTTTTCTCCTCTTATTCGATCTGTTGGTTCTGTTGCTAATTCTTCAACTGAAAAGGAAAATTTCTTCGGCCTCCTATTTTCCTCTAACTCAACCCTAGACGATTCTGGCACTCCTCCTCCTCCTCCTCCTCCTCCTCCTCCTCCTCCTCCTCTTCTTCTCTCAGGTGTCCTATGCCATTGCCTGTGATTACATTTGATTGGGTGCATGGGCTCCTGAAATCTGTGAACGTTAGGAAGGCGGGTGGCCTGGATGGCATTCCTCCCGAGTTTTGATGGAGTGTGCTTTCGTGCTGACCCCGCCCCTCGTTCAACTATATTCTCTATGTCTCAATACTATTACTTTCCCTCAGTGTTGGAAGCACGAACATGTCCAACCTGTTCGGAAAAAAAGGAAGCCGCTCTGATCCTTCTAACTATCGCCCTATAGCTCTCACTTGTATTCTATCTAAGATCTTTGAAACCCTTCTCAACTCTCATTTCTTAGATCATCTGG
>JABUQX010145215.1:15000-17500 GCA_015478945.1 Trachelipus rathkii | reverse complement strand
CTAAAATATTAGTGTAGGAGGAAGGATTAAATAATATTCTAAATGTTAAGCAAATATTATATATATATATATATATATATATATATATATATATATATATATATATACTAACTATATAACTAACTATATATATATATATATATATATATATATATATATATATATACCTTTAATTACCACCAGTTATCTGGAGGTGTTCTTACATCTTCTTTGGATTTCGTGTTTCCTGTACTTCGTTGTTTGACTTCCTCCACAATCCATAATTCCATCCCAAGATCTTTAACAAACATGGAATATATATATATATATATATATATATATATATATAATATATATATATATATATATATATATATATATATATATATATATATATATGTATATATATATAAATAGATATATATATATATATATAGAGGTACTTTACGATTTCGCCAACCACAATAAAAAAAGAGTAAATGTAAAGTTGGTATTGCGTATTCTATTATGCAGCAAGAACTGCCATGGGTGCGGCGTAAGCCAATCAAACCAGTCAGCCAATTCAATATAGACCACAAGTCAAACTATGCCAAAAAAATTAAATAAAAACCCCTCCTTAAAATTTTCCGTTGATTCCAAATATATAATTTGTTTTACTGTAGGTGCTGCCGTTCTCGAGTTACATGATGTCAGCTTTAGACACTGAGACCAATAATAATATTTGGAATCAGCGTATAAAGCTTATTACAAATATATATATATATATATATATATATATATATATATATATATATATATATATATATATATATATATATATATATATATATCTATCACTTATATATATATATATATATATATATATATATATATATATATATATATATATATATATATATATATATATATAGCCTATATATATATATATATATATATTATATATATATATATATATATATATATATATATATATATATATATACTGCTAACTATATCTTTATATACTGCTATATCATAACCTTCTTTGCTTTTTAATATAAATGAAGTAAAGATTGTCAACTACATATTGCATTATATATATATATATATATATATATATATATATATATATATATATATATATATATATATATATATATATATATATATATATATATATATATATATATATATATTAGGGGCTCGAGCGACGGGGGACAGAGGGGGACGTTTTCCATACCCCGTAGGGGAGGGGCGGAGGAACCCCCGCGACACCCAAATACCAAAGAGCGGGGGTTCCGGAGACCCTCCCCGGAGGGGGGAAATAGTCCTACCCTGTCGTTCCCCGGAAGGCCGAGAGACCCCGACTCCTGCCATCTTTGCAGTTTACCCTTGGGTATTCCTTTAGTTTGAAAAACACCCCAAAAAAATAAAAACAAAATATTACTAAAAAATTACTTTTTTAAAAAATTATTTAAAATATTTCGAACTTTTGAATCATGTCCGTTACCACTTAAATTCATTGTTAGTATCATATACTAGCAATATATTAAAAAAAAAAAAAAAAAAAAAAAAATTAAAACTGACGGAGTCGTAAAACGTAACAGGTCCTATATATTTTTGAATCATGTCCGTCACCACTTAAATTGATTGTTAGGATCATATACTAGAAATATATTAAAAAAAAAAAAAAATCAAAACTGACGGAGTCGTAAACCAGAAAAGGTCCGTGAAATATATATATATATATATATATATATATATATATATATATATATATATATATATATATATATATATATATATATATATATATATATATATATATATATATATAATATATATATATATATATATATATATATATATATATATATATATATATATATATATATATATATATATATATATATATAAATATAAATATATATAAATATAAATAACTAATGCATTTTAATATATAAACCAACGAATTTTCTCAACTTAGACTTGAAACTGTGGCATCGTTTTAAAATTGTCCTAAGCTTACCCTTAAGACTATATTTTGTAATTAATAACACTTTTCTTGATTCTTTTATTCTATAAATAAGTTTATTATTATTATTATATGCATAAAGTCTATCCACAGACAAGTTTTATTGATCTATCACCGTAAGCCTAATTTGCTTGTCTCTGAAGTAATAACTTTGTAATAATATAAGTAACAATAAATAACTCCATTAATTTATATTCAATGCACTTAATTAAATTTTTTTCGTATTGTTTAGATTTTGGGAACACATAAATATCACAAATGATATCAACTTTCAGTATAATTGATAGACAGACTTTCTTGACATCACGGTTGCAAATATTTACCAGCTTTATTATTTTATAAATTTAAAACTAAGTCAAAGCACACCAGTTACAAAAAAAAATATATATTAAAGCTAAACGGTTTGTTAATATTTTACATAGTTGTAAACAATATTAAAATAAAAATTCACACATCTTATTTTAAAGTTTATATTTTTCGAATTAGAATAAACCTTGTATTTATCTA
>JABUQX010145214.1:22500-25000 GCA_015478945.1 Trachelipus rathkii | reverse complement strand
ACTTAAAATTATCTAGAGTTTTATGAGAAACAGAAAATCAACTTTATCCAATAAATAATCCACTTGTTTTAGACTGAGTGCTGCTTTTACATTCCCATCATCATCACAATCATCATCATTTTTTTCGGACGGTAATTTTAAAATCATGCTTTTTTTTTTTTTTTGACATTTTTTCCAAAGTATCATCGAAAAATGATAATGTAACTTGCTTCTAGTTAAGATACAATAGGTGGTTTATCATTTCTTGACAGTACTCCTTTGTCTGCAACCTCTTTATCAATTTTCCTGTAGTTAACAAACGATTTTAATAACTGCAGGTCTTGGTTGAGGGGTTAAAGTGGGTTTGGAGGCGTTGAACCACGCTTTTACATAAATATTGATTATAGATAAATAAATGCTTTTCAATAATTTTTTCTTCTTCAACTGTTAATGAAAATTGAACGTCCTTGAAAGATATATTTTGAAAGATAATACCTTTGCCATCCATTCCGACTTGATGAGTGAATAATCAGAAATCTAAAAAATGTCTTTTGAAGACATATTATCCTTAAAAATTAAACAAAGTAGATAAATTCTTAAAATCATCCCTGGCTGTTGATTATTTAATTGTTCGATAAGAAAGCTTGAAATTTAATCGGAATTGCGTATTTTGCAGTATCTAATACATATACATAATATATATATATATATATATATATATATACATATATATATATATATATATATATATATATATATATATATATTATTATTTATATATATACATATTATATATATATATATATATATATATATATATATATATATATATATATATATACATATATATATATATATATATATATATATATATATATATATATATATATATATATATATATATATATATATATATATATATATATATATATATATTTATATTATTATATTTGTTTGTTTTTTTTTATTGTTCTTGTCTTTTATATATATTTATATATATATACATATATTATTATTACATATATATATATATATATATATATTACTGTTAGTTATTACATATAGATACATATATATATTATATAGTATATTCATCTTCAATAATTTCTGTATTTTGTCTTGTCTAGCTTCTAGCTTACAGCACATAGTTTGAAAATTTTTAAAAATATCTGGCTGAGGGTCGGTGGTTCTGTCTATTTTACAATCGGAAACTGTTTTTCTACAATAACTTCTAAATAGGTGGCATCAGCAGCCAGCAGATTTTTCTCTAATAATTGTTCTTAGCAAAATTCCGGTTCCACTGAAGCGACAAGTATTTGTTGCAGTGGTATCAGAACACATTGCCTGGAATTTCTCAACTGCCGTCCCTGTTCAGCTGCTGAAATACAGCTTTGCCTGAGTCTTCCTATACTATTTTAAAGGTGAGGAGCTACTATCAACTGTTCTTCAACCCCACAACTAATCTAAACGCTAACCTCTCTATATTTTCTTTACTCAAAATATCTCCAATCAATTTCCCATCCTAGTGCACAACAGCTCCTTCTAAATCGGAATTCTTGAATTATTTTTGATAAGCTCAATACTTTGTGTTCAGAATTGCTGTCGGCAGAGTCGTATTACACTTCTACTTACAATTAAATTTAGTGGGTCATGACCTAATGCCTCTGCAGTAACTGATATTATTCGAACTGCGTGTCTATCAGAATACTATACCTATCTAACAATAAAGACAATTTTTCAGTAATATTCTCTTCATTTGGTCGAGAGTACTTCCTCTTCTTTATTTCTGGCCCTACTTCCTCTGTGTCTGGTAAGTTATATCCTCCATTTCATATCTTCTTGTTTTGGCTCCTCTTCCTCTGATGTGCCGCTTAGAGAAGATTTCAGTTCTACATCTTCATCCTCAAATCCATTAAGCACTCACAGATAATGGCATCAAGTCAACTAATCTGAACAGAAAAATAATAATAAATATACTTGCAATAAATGAAAGTTTTAGTTAATGTCAAACTATATAACTAATGCAGTACTAAAGTCAACACATGAAAGAAAATTGAGGGAAAGCTCTGAAACTCACTCATTTTCTTTTGATTTGGCCAATCTTGCCATCTCAGCAGCTCATCTCTTTTCTCTCCCTTGATCTGCTTTTACGAATTTCATGTCAACGCTTCCCATGCAGCCATAATGTCTTTTTTTCTCACTGGAGTAACAAAAATTGCTGTTTTTCAGTGCATCTTGTTGAGCAAACGTCAGATAGGTCATCAAGAGGTGACTTAAACCTTCTGGAGCTTTTGAGCTGTGCTTGCAGATCTGGTATATTTTTGCCGCTGGCCACAATACAATTTTGGCAAGCTTTGCAACCAGTTTTTGTAAGTGTCTTATAGTATCTTAGCTTTCTCCCAAAAATTAGAACTTCTGTATTGCAAGTCTTGCATCTCTTCTGATATTCAATTAAACTTGGCGCTTATTATAATATAAACTGCGTAAAACTTTGACAATTAGATGACAACTTAATGCCAGT
>JABUQX010145214.1:0-15000 GCA_015478945.1 Trachelipus rathkii | reverse complement strand
CGTATATTATATATATATATATATATATATTACATATATATTGGTTGTTATATATATATATATATATATATATATATATTATATATATATATATATATATATATTTTAATGCATTATTTATATTTATTTTTATAAAAATATATATATATATATATATATATATATATATATATATATATATATATATATATATATATATATATATATATATATTACATATATATATATTATTATTAGATATATATATATATATATTATATATATATATTATTACATATATACATTTATATATATCTATATATCTGTATATATATACATATATATTATTATAATATTATTGTTGTTATTATATAAGAAGAATAAAGAAGATATATAAGAGCAGTTATATATATAGATATATGGCATATATATATATATATATATATATATATATATATATATATAGCACTTTTTGCGGTCCCCCTTCTCCCATGAGAGACGTGCTACTGCAAGATAATGTGCCACCACAGAGCAGGGAGGTGGGCACAGTCTAGCAAGAGATGTTCCGTGTTGTCGTTAATCTGAGAAAAACTTCTGTCAGTGGTGATGGGGGAGGAGAAATGTTATTAATTCTTAAATTTGTATTCTTGAAGGGAGTGGGATGGTGATCAGAGAGGGGACGGGATGGCATTGTGGGGTGATGGGTGAAAGTTTGTCCTGTAGGGAATTTGGTTGACGTTTGAAGTATGGTGTTTATTTGAAAATACGGATATCATTCTTAGAGTTAATTGTGTATGAATGTGTTTAGTAATGGGAGTATCTTGGGGTGAGGTGATGGGGGGAAACGTGCTGTATATCTTAAAATAGTATAATGGGGGTGTGATTTTTTCCTTCTAGGTGGGAGGTTGTTGTAATGTTTGATGCTGGGGGGTCATTTGTTGAGTGATTGTGTAAAATTGACAAGCGGATTATGTCAAGATGGACTTTAAAGGAGAATATTTAAAACAAGTTAAGCAGATGATGGATGGGGTGGGGGGAAGGGGGCTTGTTATTACCCTGAGAACTCTTATTTACACTGTTTCTAATTCTTAATATCGGATTATGATATTGTGGGAGCCCAAGCAGGTGATGCATAATTTAGGAAGAGGAGGATGTATCGTCTGTATACTATTGTGACATTTTCTTTTATGTTAGTCAAAGCTTGTTCCAGTTTGTGGTTTCAGTGCTTTTATTTGTTTGTGGTTCTCGATGTGAAATTGGGGGTGTGGGGTGGATGTGTTCTGGGTGGGGTTTTAGGTGTGGGGTGTGGGTGGTGAGTGTGTTGTGTGAGGTGTGCGGGATATGGGGTGTGGGGTGTGGAGTGTGGGGTGTGGGATGTGGGTGTGAGGTGTGGGGTGCGGGATGTGGGGTGTGGGGTGTGGGGTGAATGTCATACATGTGTCAAAGACCAAACAGGATGGTTGGTTGTTTTCTAGGAGGGAGTCGGTTGTTTGATAGAAATATTGCTGGGTGGGATGTAGATTCTCTTCTCTCTGGAGTGAGTAAGCTAATAGTGGATTTTTGAGATGATGCAATCATTCTGTTCATTGTTAGCCATTATTCCAGTTGGCTTATATATTATTGCAATTCTCGGCATGCTAAATTTATAGAAAAACTTTGAACCGTGATTGTTAGATCATCAGAATAACTAATAATTTTTATGGAAGGGGAAGTGGTATTAGTGAGGTCATGCATAAAAAGGTCAAAAGGTCAAAGAGTGTACGTGAAAGAATGGTTAACTGGGAGACTCCATTAAATAATTTGTATGAAAGGGAGGAGTGATGTCCTTTTGATGATTCCAGTTGTGCGATCGGAAAGGAAAATTTATATAATTTTTTTTGTTTATGATGGTCATATTTGTATTTATGACTTTGTCTAATAAAAAGTGACTGGGGACTCTGTGTATCAAATGCCTTTGTTGATGTTTATTCCTTCAAGAAATGTCGAGGGGGTGGGGGAGTTTGATCGTGAAACTGCAGGTGAATGTGTTGGTTTTATTTAGGTGCATAGGTGTATTAAAGTGCTTTGTCGAACCATATTGTGAGTCTGATAGAGAGACATAGCAAAATTCTAAAGAGAATAATTAAATACTATTTAATATTGTAGAAAGTAATGAAAGTACTGAAAGTACTGAAGGTAATGAAAGTAATGAAATTATTACGTGGTTTATTTGTTAATATTGATATTATATGTATGCCCAAAGGGTTAGAGTGTTGGTTTGCTAGGCAACTTTAAATATTTGTGTTGGAGCCAGATAGCATTGGTTCATATAGGTAATTGAAGTGAATATTGATATATAAATCATCCTACTTTGCTTGTGAGCTTTTTTTAATCTGCTTATAGGTCATAATTTTCGGTAGACCGACGGAGTCGCGTGGCAAGCGTGGGTCCGTTCACCCCATCCGGGATCCTAGGTAGAAATTATCAGAAAGTTCCCAGAAGATCAGAAATTATATGCCCGGAGGAGTGAACTTTTATATATATATATATATATATATATATATATATATATATATATATATATATATATATATATATATATATATATATATATAGTTAGTTAAGAAGATAAAGATATATATATATATATATATATATATATATATATATATATATATATATATATATATATATATATATATATATATATAAATTTTTAAGGAGTTTTTCTTGGCTAGATTTTTTAATTTTTTAAGTCGTTTAATTGTTTGTCTGTTGTAGTTTGTGGTTTGTGACCAATTTTTTGAACAGTGTAACATAAGAATATTGTGCATTGTTTTACTTTTGTTGTTGTTTTGTTTTTGCAAATGGTTTCGTGGCCGTTGGTGGACGGTGTGTTTGTGAAGTGTGGATTTTTTTTCGTTTAATTGATTTGAAGTGTTGGTCTTGTAGGTTTGTATGGTATACTGTTTTAAAGAAGGGGTTGTATTGGGTGGTATACTGTTTGGGTATATTTAGGCTATACTGTTGCCAATTTTTTTCTGAGGCAAGTTGATTAAATTGCTTATTTTATTGTTGAGTTCTATAATTTGGTTTGATTGGTCTGAGGGAATTTCTTTACTTAATGAGGGTGTCAACTTAAAGTTGGGATTGAATTCCCCCTGTCCTCCCTAACCCCCCAAATCAGAGGGAGGGGGAACAGTATTTTAATTATTGGCTTAATTGAAGTCATCCCAGGAGTTCACAGCGTATGCTTGCAGTGGCCATATGGGGTCAAATTGATGCTTTTTAGAATTATTTGTCAAAGTACAGTTAAACAGAGAGAGGGGTTTATTAAAACCTGTATAAATAAGTTTTTTATGTGGAGTTGTGATTAGCATTAGGATGTGATCTAAGGAGAGATCATAAAAAGTTTACATGGTTTGTTGACTTAGATTTAGGAGGAAACAGTACGAGATGTTAGGGGATATGGGGTTCTTGTGATGTTGTAAAGGTCGGCGAGTAGGTTGATAACGGATGTTTAGATACAAAGTAAATATTAGTTGCCTATAAGTGCATCACCTCTTGGTCTGTGTGTGTGCGCGTGTGTGTGTGTGAATGTATGTATATGTGTGTGTGAGGGTAGGTGTTAATTGTTAAGCGATACGGGGTGGCGTGCATTGAAGTCACCGGCTATTATTAGTTGTTGTATTGTAAGCATAACTTGTTTAATGATTGATTGATGAAGTGGTCATTAGCTCATGGCAGAGTTGAGGGGGATTGTGGTATTTTGGAATTGGATATTTTAGTGGATAAGTGATGATAAGGCTATGTTTGATTGGAATCGTTTCTTGTCTTAAGGTTGTATAGTAAAAACTCAGGTAGATAAATGCTTTGGGCAGGGTTAGATTATTGAATAAGTGCTATGTGAATGTTGTATTTAGTTAGGGTATAGTGCAGTTCTATATGTTTGTTTTTCTCACCGTTGATATGTAGTTAAAATAAATTGATTAAGTTATCGGGATGGTTGGATATCGGTTTCTATGTGCGAGTTTCCGCATAAGTGGCAGGACCATGTTGGAGAATACTTGATTAGGGGTTTGAAGGTTGGTGCATTTTAAGTGATACCAGAATTGGCAGGTGTTGCACAATACTGAGGTTTGTCCTCGACTGCATGGTCTATTGCATTTGGGGCAGATATATGCTCTGGGACCGGGATTTAATTCTATATCTCCGGCTAATAGGAGGAGTTGGGGCGCGTATACGGACCTGCGAACCCCCAAGTTCCAAAAGGTGGATAAATAGTATAAACGGATATCTTTGAGCCCATATGATATATATATAGTTAGGGGGGAAAGAAAGAGAAGTTGCCACACAAACACATATATATATATATATATTCGAATATATATATATATATATATATATATATATATATATATATATATATATATATATATATATATATATTATATATATATAGAATATAAATTTTCATTTATATAGTTACCAATTTATGAATAATAATTGACTGTTTATACTTTCTAAAATTTTCTTATTTAAGAACAACGAATTTCAAGCCTTTTCATTATTGCTGCATAATTTCTATTATTGATCAGTGATTGCATTTTCAATTTTTAAAGATTTATCCAAAGATTATTATTATTAAATTATTATTATTAATATTATTATTATTATTATTATTATTTTTATAATTATTATTATTATTATTATTATTATTATTATTATTATTATTATTATTATTTAATAGAAATTTAATTATTTTAAAACTCATTTCATGTGCATTGTTTGATTTACGACTCTTATTATAATTTATGGGTATTTTTATTTAAAAAAACTCCCCCCCGGACCCGCGAGCTTGCGAGCGGGGCACCCCGCTCTGCGGGGGACGGGGGGGATGATATAGAGGGGGAGCCGAAGGCCCCACCCCGGATTAAAAAATAAAATATATAAAAATATCAAATATCAATTAATTATTGTCAAGGTGTTTCTACAAACTTTACGTATACATTCATCAAATTTAAACTGAAATAAATAGCCCAAGCCCGGCCTAAGCTACTCATTTTTGTAAGACTATAGGTGTGAACAAAAAAATATATGTCAATTTCTTTTTAATATTTGTTAATATTAATTAAATTATATTTAAAAAATACAGTGTTTGCCAATGTATCCACCGACGAATCATTGAAATTACTTTACCACTTTTCTTTTATTGATTTTCGTTCCTGAGTCAACATCTTATAAATAAATATTATATAAAAATAAATATTTATATATATATATATATATATAGTTATATATATATATATATATATATATATATATATATATATATATATATTATATATATATATATATATATATATATATATATATATATATATATATATATATATATATATATATATATATATATATATATATATATATATATATAAATATATATTTATTTATATATATATATATAGAAATTTATATATATATATATATATATATATATATGTTATATATATATATATATATATATATATATATATATATATATATATATATATATACATACAGCTGGTTATGGCTAAGTTGGCTACATACATATATTGTTATGTGGACCCAAGAAATGCAAAGCATTCTAAAAGAAAGACAAATTTCCAATGTAATAATTTTTATTTTAGGTTCCTAATGTTTTTGATTTGCTATAAAAAGAACTTACTTCTTTTATATTTTTTCAGCTAAATTGATTAATTATCACATTCTTATTATTTTTTAATTTTTTATTATTATATATATATATATATATATATATATATATATATATATATATATATATATATATATATATAGCAAAGAAGTATATATAAAGGTTGTTATTGTTATATTTATATATATATATATATGAGTGATGGAGGTGGATGCTGGCTATATATATATATATGGAGATATAGTATGAGAGATATATATATATATATATATAGGCAGTAAGTGAGGGAGGCATAGATGGTCAGATTTAATGTCATAGTATGTAGCTAGAGAACGGCAGATCCTACAGTAAAACAATTATATATTTGGAATCAGCCGAAAATTTTAAGGTTTTTTAATCCCTTTTTTTTTTTTTTTTTTTTTTTTTTGAAGTAAATTATTTTTTTTTTAACCAGTGAATGCCCAAGGGAAAACTGCAAAGATGGCAGGAGTCGGGGTCTCTCGGCCTCCCGGTGGACGACGGGGGGACATCGTCCCCCCTCGATGGTCTCCGGAACCCCTGCTCTTTGGTCTTTGGGTGTCGCGGGTTCTCCGACCATCCCCTCCTGGGTATGAAACGTCCCCCTTCTGTCCCCCGTCGGCCCGAGCCCCCTAAAATTTATGAATAATTGTTTTTTTTTGGGAAAAATTTTAAGTTTTTTTTTAGCTCGAGCCGACGGGGGGACAGAGGGGGATAAGCCATACCCCGGAGGGGGATGGTCGGAGGAACCCCCTCGACACCCAAAGACCAAAGAGCGGGGTTCCGGAGACCTCCCCGGAGGGGGATTAGTCCCCCCCGTCGTCCACCGGGGAGGCCGAGAGACCCCGACTCCGCCATCTTTGCGGTTTACCCTAGGTATTCTTTAGTTAAAAAAAAAAAAATTACTCAAAAAAAAAAAAAAAAAAAAAAGTTAAATCCCATCCTAAGAATTTTCGGGCTGATTCCAAACATATAATTTGTTTTACTGTAGGACCCGTCGTTCTCGTAGCTACATACTGTGAGCAGTAAAAAATTCAATTATCTATATATATATATATATATATATATATATATATATATATATAGGTAAGGTTACACAGTTATATATATATATATATAGCAGATATATATATATATATATAATAGAGAAAGAGAAATATATATATAATAAATAAGTTATATTATATATATATATATATATATATAGTATATATATATATAGTGAAGTATATATGTATATATATATATAATAACCAAAAAATTAAATAAATGAATTGAAAATTAATCAATTTGAAATAAAAAAAATATAAAAAGTAAGTTCTTTTAAAGCAAATCAAATTTTAATTTTCTTTACCTAAAATAAAAAAAAAAAATATTACCAACCTTCCGAATAATATAATTATTTTTGAGGACCACAGTTTCACTTAAGGTCCTATATATAAAGTATATATATGTTGCTATATATATATATATATATATAAAGAGTATATATATATATAGTATGTTATAAGTTATATTAGGCAATATTGCTTTATATATATATATATATATATATATATATATATATATATATATATTGTAAGCAAGACTATCAAACAACCCTCTTAATTCAACAATTTATTTAGTGTACTACAACAACTTCAATGCTATACTTCTTATATATATAGTCTTTTAATAGTGTGAAGCTCCAAAACTCCACACACGCCCCCCTGATCTAAAGATCAATTTTCTCCCCCTAGTAGATTATACCTTAAAAAATTAGTATCTCTCCTTGTTCTTTCACCTTTCGGCTCATAATTACCAACTTCTTCATTGGGTAAAACCACCTTTCTCACGTCCAAAACATTCCTCGCCATCCCGTCGACATCGATATTCCATTTAGAATTCACCTTCGTTACGTATCCCTTATTCCATTTTGATGTACAGATACTCTTTCCTGGCTTAACCCACACTTCCTCCCCTACTTTATACTTTGATTCTATATCCTCACCCACAATAGTTTTTTTATCCTCATCAGCAATCTGATATTTCCAATCATAATTAAAAATCCCTTTATACGGTATAGACTCTTCCTTTAAACCATCTTTTGGTGATATATTGTACCAAAATACAGCTTCTAAAGCAGATATATTCGCTTTTTCCGCAATCCTTTTTATCGTACGGTGATTTCTTTCGACTATACCATTTCCTTCCGGTCTATATGCCGCTCTAAACACCTTTTTTATCCCCCATTTTCTACAAAATTCATCCACTTTTTCACTCCTAAACTGCGTACCGTTGTCCATTAATAGCTCATCAACTCTCCCCCTTTCTAAAATCACCTCTTCTATTTTTCTTTTAATTTCTTGCCCTGACTCTGAAATCAATTCCTTCCAAATACAAAACCTACTTGGGCCACAATCAACCATTGACAAAAATATTTTCCCCTTAAAATGAGTTATATCTATCGCAACCCTAGACCAATTTTCTTCTTTATCTAAACTACCTTTCTCAACTCTATCGTAATTTATTGGGTCAATTGATTGACATTGAATACATTCTCTTACACATTTTTTCACGTCTCTCCGCCTTACATCTTTGTCTACCATCCTAGCTAAAAACAAAGTTTTCTCAATACCTTGATGGTGTCTATTATGAAGTTCTTTTAATTCCTCAAATGATAATAGACAAACATTATTATTTATCAGCTTATTTTCCTCTCCGATAAGCCATTTTCTCTTTATTCTCGAGATACTATCCGCTTTATTTTTTTCCGAAGGCACAAATTCTAATTTCAAATTAATACCTAATTCTTCGATCAACTGTTTTATGGTTGCCAATCTTCTTTTTATTAATATTTCTGCTGCTCCCTTAGTTTTTATTCTTTCTTTACCACTTATTGTTGTTCTGATCCAATTAATCACAGTAGCAGAATCCGATTTTACTTCAATATCCGTTAAGTCCCATTTTATCGCTAAATTAATTCCCTTTATCACTGCCTCTAACTCTGCAACATTAATGTGTGAATAATCTCCTTTTTTCCTTAACCAAGCCCCGTCTTCCACAATTTTTCCATTTATTTCCAAGATGATGCCCATACCCACATTACTCGCATCACACCATACTGTTCCTTTTTTAGAATCGTCAATATTCCAATATCCCTTCACTGGATCGTCTTTATTTATTTCTTCAATAATACTTTTTATCATTTTCAGCACATTCTCATCGATATTTTCATTCCAATTCTCCGTTTGAGATATTCTTTTCACATAGCTACAAGCTAATCTTGCCCATCCCGCAACAGGGTAGTGACCTACGATACTACCGCATATCGAAAACAATTCCTTTTTTTTTACATTATCCCCTTCTTTGATATTCGGAATTTTATTACCTCTTCTGAATTCTAAATTGCCCTTTTTTCCTTTTATTATTTTCAATCCTAACACTCGACCATTTTCTACAGATTCAGGACTTTTCGCTACTAACCCAAACCTCTTTAGATGATTTACTACCTCCGCCGCACTCACAATTGATTCATTAACAATAATATCATCTATATAATTACTTGTCCCCTTTTCTATCTTACTATCCATTTTTAACACTTCTTTTAAAATCCTATTCATAATTCTTGGTGCCGAATTCAAACCAAATCCCATTCTAGTCAAAGCATAATATTTTCCTCTGAATTTCACAACCTGATAATTCCATAAACTCTTATCGATCCTCACTTGTAAATATGCTGCCTTCAAGTCTACTAGTTTTGTTTTCCCTTTTATTTTCCTCCATTCCCTCAACGTTTCATCACATATATTTACCCCATCACCAGTATGACATTCCGTATAATTATTCATTTCCCTAAAATCCATCACTGGCCTTACCTTATTTTTTATTTCCTGATTCACGGCCATTAAAGGTATTATTCCATTCACCTTTCCATTATATGGTACCAAAATTCCGTCTTTTATCCATTCAATTATTTCTTCATCAAACTTCTCCTTCATTCCTTCTTTTATAGTGTTTTGATAACAACTAACTCTATTTGTTAATTTAGGTTCTTTGTCTTTCCATTTCCATTTTACTGTCCAGAAATCGCCGTTAAACCACCCCACAAAGTCTTTATCGTCAATAATAATATCATCATTTTTTTCTACTAGTTCTTTATTATTATCAACACTTAGCAAACCACATTTATTTTCTACGAATTTCAAACCATCTTTTCCTATAATAATTTCTCCAAATTTTGTTAATATATCCATTCCTAGAATAACATCAATATCCTCTATAATTTCGTTTAATATTAACATTTCAGTTTCAATTTCCTTGTTGTTCAACAAAATATTATATTTTTTTCTCCCCATCGTGTTAATTATTTTACCATCGAACCCCTTCACGCATACATCTCCTAATCCAACTCCTCCAATCTTTTTACTAATAAGAGATTTATTGCACCCTGTATCAATAAGTGCGTTACATTCTTTACCGTTTATTAACACCTTAATTACAGGTAATTCACCGGATTCTATATTCAATTTCTTGATGAAGCTACCTCCGGCAAATAAGCTCCATCTTCTTCGTTTCCCTGAATATTTTTATTATTTTCCCACTTTTTAGAATTACCCTTCCAACAATCTCTTGAGACGTGACCTAATCTTCCGCATGTCCTACATTCTTTTTTATTCCAATTCCAATTTTCTCTAAATTTATTGTATCTATCTCTATAATATTCGTCATTAAAATTTCTAAATTTTCTCTCCTCTTGATAATGATAATATCCCTTATCATTATTTCTAACTAGATCATTATTTATTCCTGATCTATTGCTCAAACATTTGTACTCATTTAATCCAATCAATACTCTTGTTTGTTCGATTAATTTTTCAATTTCTATTTCCTTAATGTCTCTTAATTTCCTTAATTCCTTGCATATATATTCCGGCATTCCATTTATAAACGCATGCTTAATCATTAAATCATCTTTAATCCCTATTGTTTTTGCAATTTTTTGTATCTCCATCATAAATACATCTGCTGATTCTCCTCTCCACTTTTTGTTAATTAATCTTGAGTAAGCATTGAATGGATCCTCCCCGAAGGCTTCTCTTAGTTTCTGCTTTATAACGTTACCGCTTTTCTTTGCATCTTCATTTAGTTGAGTATATACTGTCAATGCCTTTCCTTCTAAAAACATAGGCAGAATTTTTTCTTCATTTTTAATATTATTCAAATCTTTTATTAGGTTAAACTTTATGATCCACTCATCAATATCTTCTTCTCCATTAAAGTTCTTTACTAAATCGGAAATCTTTAAGTTGTTCATTTTAAATCTCCCGGCTAGCTTGTAAGCAAGACTATCAAACAACCTTCTTAATTAACTATTTATTTAGTACTACAACAACTTCAATGCTATACTTCTTATATATATAGTCTTTTAATAGTGTGAAGCTTTAAATCCATATATATATATATACAGATATAGATATATATATATATAGTAGCATATATATTATATATATATATATATATATATTATATATATATTATATTATATATATGGCATATATATAAATATTATTTATATATATATATTTATTAGAGTGGAGTATATATAGAATAAACATATATATATATATATATATATATATATATATTAGTTGGTTATATTATTACATATATATATATTATATATATATATATTATAATATATTATATACATATATATACATATATATACATACAATTTATTATTACATATATATATATATATATAGTTATTAGTTGTGCTATTATTATATATATATAAAGATATATATAGATATATATATTGTTATATATATATATAAAGTTAATATATATATATATATATATATTAAGATTATGATAAAGAAAGAAGTATATATATGAGTGTTATATATATTGTTATTATTATTGTTATATACACTATATTTCACACAAAATTCATTATATTTGGTTAGAGTTATATAAGAGCATATATATATTATGCTATTATATATATATATATATATATACATATATATATATATATATATATATATTATTGGTTATTATTTTTATTACAAATATATATATATATATTATTAAACATTATATATACATAGCATATATATATAATATAGTTATATATATTATATATATATATTACATAGTATGGAGGAGTGATGAGAGGATATGATATGGTATATATGTTATTGTTGGCATATATATATATATATTATTATTATTATATATATATATATATACATTAGTATATATGTTATTGTTGGCTATTATTATTATATTACATATATAGCATATATATATATATATTATTGATATATATATATATATATATATTATTATTATTATTATTATGTTATAAATTATTATTATTATATATATGAGTTATTATATATATATATATATTACATATATACATATATATTGTTACAATATTATTGTTATTATTGTTGTTATTATATTATTATTATTTTATTATTTATAAATATATATAAACATATATATATGATAATTATATATATATATTACATATATATATATATATATATATATATATATATATTATATATATATATATATATATATATATATATATATATATATATTATTATTATTATATATTAAGTTATTATTATTATAATGAATATATATATATATATATAACATATATATATATATATTATATATATATACATATTGCTATATGGTATATTATATACCGTATATATATATATTATATATATATATATAGTATATATATATATGATATAACATATATATATATATATATATACATATTATTATTATTAAATCATACATATCATATATAGAAAATTAAACGATTTATAGGGAAAAATATATAAAAAAATATATATATATATACATTCAGTCTATATATAAAGAAGAAGAAGTATATATATATATATATGTATATATATATATATATGTTGGTTGTTATTATATATAAATATATATATATATATAATATTATTACAGATATATATATATATATATGTAGTACCCTCAATTGTAACTATTCGCAAAAAATTTTAATTTGTACTTATGTTAAGATTTGCGCGAGCAAAAATTTTAGCATAAGTCAGTGAAAATATATATAACTTCGCCTCAGACTCGATAATGTATATATAAGTCAATTCAAATTATTAAGAATCAAAAGAAATACTCACTCAAGATACTCTCTTCAGAAATCCTCCTGGCAAGAGAGGATAAACTTCAAGGAAAAGGCTGCGACTTGAATCTCGATCGGCCTTCTTCGCTGCTAAACGAAGAGTCTGAGGCAAGTTCGAAAACGCACTGAAAATGCGACTGTGAACTCGTACCAAAGAGTACTTCAACAGAAGGGGACTTTTTGTTACTTTTATATTTTCATTGCGTATTTTACTTATGTTGAATAAAAACATCATTTCAAATATAGATTAAATTACAATCCTCTTATATAGGGTGCTAGCTCATAAAAGAATTCACCAACTTAGCAAGTTTTACCCTATATAATGGTGAACCCGGAGTTGAACACCCAGAACTTCAATCAATGCCTTCATTTAAAGAAAAACAAAACAAAAATGAAGAAAAAGAAAAAACTAAAAATAATAACTAAAATTCCCTATCAGAACACTCTAAGGAAAAAATGACTCAAGCAAACGAATATTATCGATACTGAACTTCAATTTTTCAGCTTTAATTTTGGATTATGGTCTTCATCTTTTCACAACTTTTCACAGTTCGAGGATTCATCGCTAGACATAGCAAACTTCCTTCACGGTATGGATTTCTTTCATCATGTTTGATTATGGGCAGAAACTCATTTTTAAATTCCACTACGAACTTCTGATTCCTTTCGAATTCTAAATGGTTCCGTGACACCGCTCCTTTTATGTATGAAGAAATTCTTTTCAAATAAAGAATCTAAACTTCAAACTTTGCCTCTACATATGTAACTTCCTTTACGGTATGGATTTCTTTCATCATTTTAAGTTTGGATTATGGGCAGAAATTCATTTTTGAATTCCACTACGAACTTGATTCGAATTCTAAATGGTTCAATGCCTCTCTTTTATGTATGAAGAAATTTTCAAATAAAGAACCTAAACTTCAAGCAATTTCGTCTCTACATATGTCAAGCGTTTCTCTTGTAACTACAACTTTGAAAACTACATGCGCATTGAATTGATCAAATCATGGATACGTTAGAAACGTCTTATAATTGGACCTTTCCTTGATTTACTGGTTCGACTGCTGTATACTCATTTAACTTAGAATAATTCAATTGTTTCATATCAATAATTATTATGTATTAACATTTTTATACTTTTATGCATTTAAAAGTTTGTATGTTTGTTTATATCTAACGGATATAACCAAATATGCTTGTGTTTAAATGCACTTTTTATTTTTCTGTATATATAACATTATTGTATTTATATGTATTCAAATACTTGTATATATGTTTAGATCTTCGGATGTAACCAGTTATGCTCGTATTTGAATATTCTTCAAATTTCATGTATACTATTTTTGCCTTCAAATGTTTGTATGTTTACTTATGTCTTCGGACATAATTAAATATGCTTGCATTTGAAAGTACTTTAATTTTATGTATTTTAGTTATTATTTCTTGTATAATTATTATAACATACTTTCTCACTCCGTGTTTAGCGCAGGAAGTAATGTAGTACTCCATTATAACTTTGTAAAATAATTTTAATTTATGTTCGTACTTATGCTAAGATTTGCGCGAGCAAAATTTTAGCATAAGTCAAAGTGAAAATATATATAAACTCGTCCTTTTGAGATGCTCTTCAGTCAGATAAAGTCAGATCAAATTATTAAGAATCAGAAAGAAAATCTCACTCAAGATACTCTCTTCAGAAATCCTCCCGGCAAGAGCGATAAACTTCAAGGAAAAGGCTGCGACTTGAATTTCGATCACAAATTTTCGCCGCTAAACGAAGAGTCTGAGGCAAGTTCGAAAAACGCACTGGAAAAGGCTGCGACTTGCAATTCACCTACAAAGAGTATCTCAACAGAAGGGACTTTTGTTACTTTTATATTTTCATTGCGTATTTTACTTATGTTGAATAAAAACATCATTTCAAATATGGATTTTAAATTGGCCAACCTCTTATATAGGTGCGCCTATACAAAATAAGCCGTTCAACTTAAGTAAAGTACAGCCCTATATATAGCATATATATATAAATAATACAGATGTGCGCATCAGCAAGAGATATATATATATATATATATATATATATATATATATATATATATATATATATATATAAGGTTATATATATATATATATATATGAAGTG
>JABUQX010145213.1:22500-25000 GCA_015478945.1 Trachelipus rathkii | reverse complement strand
TACTACTACTACTACTACTACTACTACTACTACTACTACTACTACTACTACTACTCCTACTACTTCCTTACCTTAAATTTATTTTTTTCATGTGATAATATCGCAAAATAATTAATTTTATACGGTAACTTCATTCTTTTAAATTTAATATAACTAAGATAATCTGAAAAATGTGATAATACTGTTAATCTTATAATTTCTTTCTACACTTCCATGCTTTAGCTTTATTTTTTGCAAATATTCTGTAAAAATGCGATAACAGTCTCCTATAAAAAAAAAAAAAAAAAAAAAAAAAAAAATTGCCAAGGCATCAAAGCTAAATATATTTTTAAAAAATATTTCATGAAAATGTGATTTAAAACTGTAAAATATATGATTTTATCTTATCACTTTCCTGATTTAACTTTAATTTTTATCAAATGTATTAAATAAATATAATAAAACTGTAAAATACTTTGTTTCATACCATCACTGAGCTAATTTGAAAAACAAATAGGTAATTAGACATGAAATTCATTATATTTTCATTCGGATATTCTGTAAAAATATGAAAATTTTGAAAAGTGTTCGATTTCATTCTAGCAATGCTTTTATTTAAAAAGTTTGCCTAACTAGCCATGATGTAGTATATTTAATATCCCTACTAGGAAAAATAAATTTGTTCAGTCTGTCCAAAATAAAAATTTTCAGTGCGCTCGAAATAAAATTGTTCAGTCTGCTCAAAATAAAATTTTTCAGTCCACTCAAAATAAAATTGTTCATTATGCTCAAAATAAAATTGTCTGGTCTACTCAAAATAAAATTTTTCAGTCCTCTCGAAATAAAATTGTTTAGTCTGCTCAAAATCAAACTTTACAATTAACTCAAAATAAAATTATCCATTTTGCTCAAAATAAAACTGTCTGGCCAGCTCAAAATAAAATTGTCCAGTCTTCTTGTAAATAAAATTTTACAGTTTGCTCAACCTCCAAAAAATCAACAACACAATCATACTTGGAATATAACCTCTATTAAATAGCACAGTTTTAATATGATTTATATTACTGACATTTCTTTTCAATGTGGATGCCTTAATTTCCATCTGATATTAATGACTATATAGGAAAAATAAATAATATATATATATATATATATATATATATATATATATATATATATATATATATATATATATAGAATATATTTTATATATATATATATATATATATATATATATATATATATATATTATAATATTTTTATATATTTTACATATTATTATTACATATATATATATTACATACATAGAAAGATATATTATTACTATATTATTATTATTATTATATACATATTACATACATATATATTATATATTATTAGCATTATTACTATATATATATATATATATATTATAGTTATTATTATATTATATTATATATATATATATATTATATTATATATATATATTCATATTATACATATTATTATTATTATTATATATTATATTATTATTATTATTATACATATTATTATTATATACATATATAGAGTTATTTAGTTACATACATATATTGGTTATTATTATTATATATATATGCATGTATATTATTATATATATATATATATATATATATATATATATATATATATATATATATATATATATATATATATATATATATATATATATATATATATATATATATATATATATATATATATATATATATATATATATATATATATATATACATAAGAAACAAGTCTGCGCAAATTTATTTTGTTTTAAACTTATAGTTTGTTTTTTTTAGTACTAAAACTATTCTTGATTCAAAATTCTTGAACCTCTTTTTTTCTTTCTTTTATTCAAGTTTAGACGAACGTGAATTTAAATCCAAATATTTAATATAATTTATCCATTTACAAACTTTATTTTAATCAATTTTGTTTTTTCTTTTTAACTTTTTAGGAGGAATTTCCAGTAATAAAATTATTTTTTTACAATTATATATTAATTTAACGCTGACTTGGAGTTAATATTATAATTTTATTCCTCTTGCTTTTATTACTTTCAAATAAGTTTTCCAAATAACTTTTAAACAATGTACATTTAAAAAAAATTAAAATCATTTATGTTTTTCTAATTTACATTTCCCAATTACATTATCGTTTAAAAGGAAATAAAATATATGAAAATGTATATTAAAAAAATTAATATAAAAATAAAACATTAAACCATTTTAATAAAATAAAATATCTATATTTATTATTAAGATAAAAATAAAGTAATGAATAAATATAAATAAATAAATAAATGAATGAATATAACAAATTTTAATAAATTGAATTTTTTAAATTTATTGTTTAAATTTAAATAAAATAAAATAAAACAAAAGTAAATAAAATTATTTGCAATAAATTTAAATTTTTTAAGTGATTTAAATACTTTCTTTAATTTATATAAAAATAATACTTTCAATTATTTAAGAAATTATCGAAATTATCAATTTTAATTTTATTA
>JABUQX010145213.1:0-2500 GCA_015478945.1 Trachelipus rathkii | reverse complement strand
TAGGTTAAGTTAAATTAGGTTGGATAAGGTTACATAGGTTAGATTATGGGGTAGATTAGGTTATATTGCATTAGATTAAGAAAGTTCAATTTTGTTAAAAATAAAATTTAATTTATTTCACAGGTTTGTGCTAATTAATCCAATATGCATTGGTGAACAAAACATGACGGTGGAAAGTACGTGGAGTGTTTTTAAATATAAAACTAAAAAACAAAAAGGAATGAACATAAAGATGATTGATTCATATATTTGCGAGTATGCGTGGAGTAAAAGAAATGAAGGAAAAAATCTATTTGAAATAATATTAAAGGATATTGCAGAATTTTAGACATACATACAACATATAATATATATATATGTATATATATATATATATATATATATATATATATATATATATATATATATATATATATATATATATATATATATATATATATATATATATATATATATAAATATATATATATATATATATATATATATATATATATATATATATATATATATATATATATATATATATATATATATATATATATATATATATATATATATATATATATATAAATATATATATATATATATATATATATATATATATATATATATATATATATATATATATATATAAATATATATAGCTCACTATATATATATATATATATATATATATATATATATATATATATATATATATATATATTATAAAAGGAATGTAATGTTGACATTATAAAACTTCAACTTCCATTAAGTATATTACCATTAATGTAAGTAATTTTTTTTACCAAACATTTTAAAAATTTAAACTAAGTTGTAAAAATTTAACCTAAAATTTTATGAGTTAGAGAAAAACGTAAGATATATATATATATATATATATATATATATATATATATATATATATATATATATATATATATATATATATATATATATATATATATATATATATATATATATATATATATATATATATATATATATATATATATATATATATATATATATATATTATATATATATATATATATATATATATATATATATATATATATATATATATATATATATATATATATATATATATATATATATATATATATATATATATATACATATATATATATATATATATATATATATATATATATATATATATATATATATATATATATAGATGGTCAGATTTTTTTAATGCTCACAGTATGTAACTAGAGAACGGCAGGTCCTACAGTAAAACAAATTATATATTTGGAATCAGCCGAAAATTCTAAGGATGGGATTTAACTTTTTTTTTTTTTTTTTTTGGCTTATTCATCGAAAATATTTTTAAAATTATTTCCCCCCATTTAGGGGGCTCGAGCCGACGGGGGACAGAGGGGGTACCCAAAGAGCGGGGGTTCCGGAGACCCTCCCCGGAGGGGGGGAAATAGTCCTACCCTGTCGTTCCCCGGAAGGCCGAGAGACCCCGACTCCTGCCATCTTTGCGGTTTACCCTATGGTATTCCTTTAGTTAAAAAAAAAGAATAATTTTACTTCCAAAAACACTTTGGTATTACTTTAACTAAAGGAATACCATAGGGTAAACCGCAAAGATGGCAGGAGTCGGGGTCTCTCGGCCTCCCGGTGGACGACGGGGGGGACTAATCCCCCCTCCGGGGATGGTCTCCGGAACCCCCGCTCTTTGGTCTTTGGGTGTCGCGGGGGTTCCTCCGACCATCCCCTCCGGGGTATGAAACGTCCCCCCCTCTGTCCCCCGTCGGCTCGAGCCCCCTAAATGGGGGGAAATAATTTTTAAAATATTTTCGATGAATAAGCAAAAAAAAAAAAAAAAAAAAAAAAAAAAAAAAATTAAATCCCATCCTTAGAATTTTCGGCTGATTCCAAATATAAAAAAAAAAAATCCCATCCTGCCGGTCCCTAGTTACATACTGTGAGCATTAAAAAAATCTGACCATCTATATATATATATATATATATATATATATATATATATATATATATATATATATATATATATATATATATATATATATATATATATATATATATATATATATATATATATATATATATATATATATATATATATATATATAAATATATATATATATATATATATATATATATATATATATATATATATATATATATATATATATATATATATATATATATATATATATATATATATATATATATATATATATATATATATATATATATATATATATATATATATATATATATATATATAAGCTTATTTATTTTCATATGCCTTCAGTGAAGCACAAAAAAAAAAAAAAAATATTTCTTTTTACATTTCGTTATGTGTGCAAATTCAGAATCTTAAAATGCATTTATTTCTGGGTTACCAACTTTACATAGCATAAAAAAATTATTTTGAGGGAGTCGTAAAACATAACAGGTCCTATATATATATATATATATATATATATATATATATATATATATATATATATATATATATATATAT
>JABUQX010145212.1:22500-25000 GCA_015478945.1 Trachelipus rathkii | reverse complement strand
TCTCTTACCAATTTTTGAAGAATCGTTGTTACAGCTAATGGAATAAAGCAGTCTTCGCTCTTAGAGGCCATATTATTTTGTAAATCATTTAATGCTGACATTACTTCGAAAATTGTAATTGTATCCCCTTCAATCTTTTCAATAGTCATGTGAAAAGTGGACGCTTGACTGTGGATAAAGTAAAGCCATGCTTCAGATAAAGGATTTTCAAAAAATGATTTTATCACAAAAGGGCATTTTTCTTGTGACTCAAAAAATGATTTTAAGGGGGCATACATTGTCAGAAGACGTTCAACCGCAGGGAGTAGAGCAAGCCATCTGGTTTTGCTATATCCTAATATTTGCTTGTATTCTTGATTAACAAATTCACAAAATTCTTTAAGTTTTTCAACTCTTACTGTGTATATATAGAAATGAGAATATATTTTTGAAACGATGCCTTCAATATCAATAGGAAGAGCATCAGCAGCTGTCTGAATAGTGTTGTGAATGATATGAGCAGAACATCCTATTCCAACTAAACCATGTCCCAAGTCCTCCTTGAGTTTTGTAAAAACATTGTTAACGCCCTTTCTAGATATACCCCCAAAATTGCAATTAGTATTATCTGCGCAGAGAGCTATTGTTTTTTCTTTTGCATTCATATTTTTTAAGCATTCAATTAAAAATGCAGAGATTGTGTTAGATGTTTCCGAGGGCAATGATTTTACTTCTAAAAGTTTCATCTGAATCCCTTTAACAGGTTGGAAATATCTAACAAGTACTGGGAATATTTTTATGTCCTTGTGATTTGAAGCGTCGGTCATAATCGAAATAAAATTGGCTTCTCGAATATCAGTCTGCAGTTCCGATATAGCTATTGGAGTAAAGACATTTAATACAATTGCCTCCGCTTTTGTACGGGCACATGTAAACTTAGGGTCAAAACAAGTCTTGATTAATTTTGAAGAGCAATCCATAGATTTGAAAGATTGATTATGTTGCACTAAGTGATAGGCAAATGCTCCTTCAGCCGCGGCTAATTTAAGTTCTTTGTCACCAAAAATGTCATTTCTGAAAAACGTTGTGAGTGTTGAACTTGATGCACTGGCACGCAAAGCAGTTTTATGTTTTTCAGTATTTAAATGTTGTGTAATATCTGTTCTTCCTCCATGACTGATATTAAAGCTGGAAGAACATATGTTGCAACGAACACATGATTCCGTAAATGTCTTTTTCATATATGGGTATTCTTTCTCAAGGTCCTTATTGAAAACACATTTCCTCTTGCCTTTGGGGGCCATTATTTCAATTAATTTTAAATTTTCAACAGGCCTTAAAATTTAATAAAAATTTAGCTTTGAATATATATATATATATATATATATATATCTAAGATAGTGTATAGATGCTTCTATATATAGATACATATGTATATCTAACGTCCCCTATACACATATATATATATATATATATATATATATATATATATATATATATATATATATAATGTTAATTGTGAATAAGACGGCTCCCGACCCGTGAGTGCTAGAGAAATTTATTTTTAGTGTATAAAAATAATTTTTTGTAAAGTAAGAAATTTTTAAAATATTTGCATTATACATAAAAATTTTATTTCCTCAACTGTCACGGGTAAGGGGTAAGGGGTACGGGGGCGAATCCCTCATAGAAATACCCATTCTGTCATGCATTTGCATATATATATATATATATGGCAGAATGGATATTTCTACCCGTGAGTACTGCATAAATATATATATTTTAATATATATATATATATATATATATATATATATATATATATATATATATATATATATATATATATATATATATATATATATATATATATATGGCAGAATGGATATTTCTACCCGTGAGTACTGCATAAATAATATATTTTTTAATGTATAAAAATAAATTTCTGTAAAATAAGAAAATTTAAAAATGCATTATAAATAAAAATTGTATTATTTATCCAGTACTCACGGGGTCAGGAGTGTAAATTTCTATTAAAAATATAACAATTAAAAGAACTAAAAAATTGCAAAAATGTTACTTCACATACGATTTTCAAATAAAATTCATAAAAAAAAAAAAAATTTGAAAAGGTGCTTTTTGTTAACTTCATGTCGATATTTTTGTAACGTATCTTTAATTAATCCCTATTTTGTTATGACTTATGAAACATAGGCAAGTTCAGTAAAAATGGCCTGGGTTTACGATTTTATAAACGGAATTATAATAATTTAACTATGCTTAGATTTAATAAATTTACATTACCTGTACTTGATTTTACGAATCCTACAAGAAAAATCAATATATTTAAAATATATTGAATAATAACTAAAAGTCCAGGAGAGCTCGTCTTATGCACAATTACAATATATATATATATATATATATATATATATATATATATATATATATATATATATATATATATATATATATATATATATATATATATATATATATATATATATATATATATATATAT
>JABUQX010145211.1:32500-42643 GCA_015478945.1 Trachelipus rathkii | reverse complement strand
AAGTTTATCCCGAACCAAGTGCATTGTAAGGCTAGATTTGCCTATCTCAACCTGGGTTTGTCCCATGACTAAGTTTGTCCCATATCCAAGTTTCAAGCTAGGTCCCACACTAGGTCTGTCCCATGCCAGGTCCCTATAAACAATAAGTTTATCATTAATAGTTCTTATACAAATTTATTTAACATACTAATAAACAATAATCCATAATTTAACTTTGCTTACCGTAACTCTACGGGCCTCTTCTTTTGTACCTGTTGTTATTCCTATGTTCTCAATCTGAGTTGTCCCATCCTTTCTGAGATCTATTGACGATCTGATTTTATCGTATCAAATTTTGAAGCTTTTTACCTTAGACCAATCTTTAGTTGGTTTCCCTTTTCCTAACATTCCTCCCTCCTTCAAGTTCGAATCCCGAACTTATAAGAAGGAAGACTCCATCATGTTTTATTAAAAAAAACTCACCTTTAGCTTTCACCAATGCAAACCATTATCAAAAATAATAATAATAATAATAATAATATTATATAAATATTTAAAAATATATATATATATATATATATATGTTATGCTATGAAGAAATTTTTTTTCAAATAAACAAAAATCGTCCTTTTTATATAAGATATATAGAGTTAAGTGATATATATGAGCAGCAGTTATATTGTTAAGGTGCTGGGTTATTGGTTGGTTGCTACATATTATGCTGGCTACTAATATATATATGTTGGTTACATATATATGTTATTATTAAGATATAGCATAAGGAGTGATATTTAGTTTTTAGAAGCACAAAGAAAATATTAAATTCCTAAGAAAAAAATGGGAAGAATTTATATGAATTACTAAAATCATCTTACCTAAATTGTTAAATTTAATCGCCTGACATGAGAGTGAGCGAAGTCTGAGATAACATCTTCAATTTTTATTTCAATATTTCGATGTATGTAGAGGAGGACAAGTCCAATAAGTCTTTCATCTCCAATAGTATTTCTCAAGTAGGTTTTCAGAAGTCTTAATGTTGAAAAGCTTCTTTCTACTGAAGCATTAAACACGGGTAAAATTGCCAGTATTTGCAACAAGATATAAATATTTGGAAATTGTGACTGCGAACAAGAAACTAGTCCATCTATTGCGGTTTTTGGGCTACCTGTGCTGTGATGCCATTTCAACTTCCATAAATCCCATTCGTGCTTTCGAGATCTTCCTTGTAAAATATTACACAATCTTTTATCTTCTCATATGGCACATTACACCCGTTCGGTATGACAAATTGCAAGGAAAATTTGAAAACCTCTCTCCTAATGCTGATATTAAATCATCCAAAAATGGTATAAAAATGGGTGTGCGATAATAAGTTCTGTGGGTCGGAAGTAGGAATGTTGGGTCTGTATTTTTGGAATTTGTTAATTCTTGGTACAGCAATTTCAATACTCAGTTCAGATTCAGATGCGCTTACACATTCTTCAAAATTGGCTGAAATTTAATGTTGCATTTTCCGATGGTTTCAAGTTTTAATTAAAGGACTTACGAGATTTGTTCTTGACAGCGACGAATTATATAAAAATTAATTAAACTTCTGCACTTTATATTATTAATGGATATGATACTTAAAATTTTAGTCTAGAGGCTTTCTCGGGGCCATGGCCCCCTGGCCCCCCTGGATACGCCACTTCCTCTGTATATGGCAGCAGCAGCAGTAGCAGCAGTACTAGGTGAGAGAGAGAGAGAGAGGTATATATATATATATATATATATATATATATATATATATATATATATATATAGTAGTAAAGTGATGCTACCAACCGCGGCAAACCTATTTCTATATAAATGAATAGAGATATATTAGGCTTATGTGGAGGATTGACAGCCCGAAGGGCTATCAATCCGACAAACAGACAAAACCGAAGGTTTTGTCTGTGTTTGTTTGTATTATTTTTTATTACGCGCGCGTGCCCATACACATACATTATTATTATTATTATTATTATTAAGCCTGAAGAAATTGAGATCACGGAGTGATCCTCCACTCTCGAGCCGGACTGTGGTCTGACTCTGAATTCGACCCTTCACCCTGACTCCGGCTCCGGCCCGCCCCCGCCCGGTTCACGGTTCGGTATGTTCAATCCATCGGTTAGTGTTGATCTGTCTGTATTATTATTTATTATTATTATTATTATTATTATTATTATTATTATTATTATTATTATTATTATTTATTATTATCATTATTTTTGTTATTTTTTCCACCGTGGTTGCTTCTTCGCATCCAGTTTCTGAGTCCAATATATATCTACACGGGTTAGGGTTATCGTATCTGGATAAAATTTGGAGGGGTGTTAGATGGGGAGGTAACCTCATCGTAGACGAGGTTACGTCCCCGTGGGTCCCCTGAAGGGGGCCCCCACCCCCCTTTAAAAATCGAAGTGTTCGTAATTGGCTGAAATTTGGTGAGAGGATTCAGAGTTGAATTTCTAGAAATACTTGGTATGTGAATCTACGGAGTTGGCTCCGGCACCGGTGCTGGAGCCACTGCGGTGCCGAGTTAATAAACAGTCGTATAACAACAATGTTGGTGTCCTTATAAGGGTTATTGAGGTCATAGAGTTCGAATATGATGGTTATAAGTTCGTATAGGGTGTCCCCTCATTAGGGGGGTCTCGACTGAAAAAAAAGAGCACAGAGTGCAAAAAACAAAGGAGGAATGAAGAAGAATGAAAGATGAATAAGGAAGGAAGAAGAATAAGGAAGGTGGAAGGAGTCTGAGGAAGGATGAGTAGGAGTTGACAGATGCATCGGTGCAGGCTCTGGTGCGGTGCCGAGTTATTAAATATTTGTGTAATGATACAATGTTGGTGTCTTTGTTGTGAGGTTTATCGAGTCTAGATTTCCTCGAAAATAATGCTGGCTTATGGGAACTTCTACAAATTTTTACGTTTTACATACCCTAAAGCAGTAAATCACTAAATCAAACCACCATTCAACCCTCATCCAGCCACCCTCCTGACCATATGTGATCTATTGATCTATTGATTAAGGTCATATTTGTATAATAATAATACAATATTTGTGTTAAAATATATGTTTATAAGGATGTAGATCTCAACTAAGGGTGTTTGAGACTCCCTCATAAGCAAGAAGGTAGCGTCATCAGGCTCCTGGTCGATGCGGGGCGCCCGCAGGCGCGCCAGCCAGTGCAATCCGCCGCGAAACGGGCGCGTGCGCGCGCCCGCAGGCGCGCCCGCCGGCGCGATCCGACGCGTGCGCGCGCCCGCAGGCGCGTCCGCCGGCGCCAAGACTCCCAAGGCAGTTGAGCAGCAGCATATATATATATATGAGAGCAGTTATATATATATATATATATATAGTTGGCTTATATATATATATATAGCCCTACATCTTAAACAACAAAGCGTACATAAGGGGACATTAAAACAAGTTTTCATGTGTATAACATATAATTTCCAATAAAAAGAACATTAAATAAATAAATACATTCATACATATAAGTTTTTTATTTTAAATATATTAATCCATCTAATTAGAGTGACATAGGATTCTGTATAAATTGAGCAAGTTCTATATGTTTCTCCAGAGATTCAACACCATCCGAAAGGATGTAAGCATAAATACAACTTGCTGCACTAAACCATTTTTCTGCATATTTCGGTTCAGCAGCACTCACTGCTCCCCACCTCAGAGAGAAGTAAACGTATCCTGGTTAATAGTTATTAAGGCATTTCTGTATACTGCATTATACGGGAATCCATATGTTTCGGTGTAAATATCGTAGATTACACCATGAGCTATATGAATTAAGTCCTCGAGTACGGCTACAACTTTAAGATGATACTTTAAGTCGTTTTTCATATCAAACAAAGCCATTATATTTGCAGATGTCTGAACAGTGAAACCTATACATGTACGCATGAATGTGTCAGCATAATTGGGTTTCCAATAGTTGCGTACATCAATACTTTTAACATTACCAGATGCAGTGAAAGCCACATCTATTCTATTATAACCACTCAAGCTGTCACCTCTGATTTCATCAAGAGACGATGTCACAGATGACACATACTCAGCCTTTAGCCAAGCTTCAAGGCTGTCAATAATCTTGAGGAATTCTTCAACTGATATGATTAAAGGTATATTAGTTGCACCACCAATTGGAATACAGGTAATATATTGCTCTCCATTCGTTTTACGAAAAAATGTAAATGACACATCGTTGGGTATTACAAAGGTCCTCGTAAAGAGGACATCCGTAGAAGCAGAACGAGAGGCCATCGTATCAGTACAGCGAAAAATGTCTTACTGGAGAAATTCGTATGCATAAACAACCCTTATAGGTAATGAGATTCTTTCTTTCAACCAATCAGAAGAAAGTAAACAAGAATACGACATACGAACGAACCATATCAGTTCAAAAGGGTATATATTTTCGTTCGACAACAACAACAACAACAACAACAACAACAACAAATAAATAACGAGCAAACGCTCGACGCCGGATCTAAGAATATAAATGTGCATCAACAAACCTAACAACACCATACGTACGAATAAACTACTAACATTAACAAAGTTCCACACTTAACACATGTAAAGTAACTATGTTCATAACGTAAAAATTCATGTTTTTATATACCCTAAAGCAGTAAATCAGTAAATCAAACTACCATTCAAGCCCCATCCTGCCCCCTTCTGGTCAATTGTGATCTATTGATCTATTGATCTAATGAGTTAACAAACCATTTATAACATAAACGCAAACCTTTTCTTATTCATTAGTGATCAGGTATCAATCTAGAATGGACGTTAGTAAATTTATGTTCCGGGCTCCAGCTACTTGTCTTGTGTCTGGTCCTACAGGTTGCGGGAAAACCTTTCTGTTATTAAACATTTTAAAAGAGATCGAGATTTTCGAACAAAAGCCTGTTAAAATCATATGGTGTTACAATGTTTACCAAGAAAAGTTTAAAGACTACAAAGATGTAATCGAATTTCACGAAGGGTTATATGACATAAAAGCTCTTCAATGTTTACCAGGGCATAAAATTATAATCCTTGATGATTTGATGCATAAATTGAATGAGGCTATAGCCGAAACTTTCACAGTTTACTCGCATCATTTAAACATCACAGTATTTTTTATAACACAGAATATCTTTCATCAGAATAAGTATATGAGGGATGTGTCTTTAAACACGCAGTATTTAATCTTGTTTGGACAAAGAAGGGATATGAGTCAGGTCAATGTTGTGGCTACCCAAATGTTCCCTACTCAACGTAAAGAATTTTTAAAAGTATATAAAGAAGTTACATCTATACCTCATGGTTATTTACTATGTGAGCTTCATCCTAAGAACACGCATAGAGTGTTACTGCGTACAAATATCTTACCTAACGAGATTGAGACAGTATACATACCTGAATAATGAGTGATTTAGTAGCAGAGTATTTACCTCTTATGAGAAAATTTAAAACCCTGAAACTTTCTGAAAAACGTAAACTGGTCTGTGAAGATGAAAAATTTATACAATGTATAGCTGAAGTATGCCTAAATCTTATAAAAGGAAATGTTCCTTTAAAGAGAGCTCAGAAGGTAAAGTTACGCCGTCACAGAAACATCATTAAAAAACTGGCTGCTAACGTAAGAAAGCTTAAAAATAAAAAGAAGCTATTACAGAAAGGTGGTGGTGTGTTCCTACCTTTACTCTTTTCCGTTATAGCTCCTTTGATAACCAAGTGGCTTGCTCAATGATGAAGAAGGTAGTGGTTTTACCCTACAACGATTATGAGAAGTTGAAATATAACACAGGAACCTTACCTCTACAACAACAAAAAAAAAAAAAAACAAATAAATAAATAAATAACAACAACAACAACAACAACAACAACAACAACAACAACAACAAATACAGCAACAACAACAGCCACAACAACAGCAACAACAACAACAACAACAACAACAACAACAACAACAGTTCGAACAACATCAATCAGACATTCAGCAGCATCAGATCGGATATAATCCTTATCACCCATTGATTCAACAGCAGCCTTTGAGTTTATATGATCCTCAAGTTGAACAGATAAATAATTATGAGAAGGAACTGCAACAAATATTAAACTCCAATGTAAACATTCATGAAAAAAGAATCCTATATCAAAATGCTATACAAAAATTAGTAGATTTAAAAGTTTTATTAAAATCACCCAAGGAAGATACAACTTTAACAACAGATACTAAGCCTATGGTGAAAAGAGAAGCTAATTTTAGACATATACTCAAGGAAAGCTTACCAGTGAGGAGTAAGAAAACGGGTATAGCTCTATATAATATTTTAAAAGATCAGATTACATGGGATGATCTCGGTCAAATCATTATTGATGGAGAAGTCCTAGCTGGTTCGAATATTGTTGACTTGATATCTGATCTCTCCCGTGAATGGAAGAAGGCTCCAGTGACAGGATGGAACAGGATCAAACAAGAACTTCAGACTATTAATTTTCCAAGAAGTTTAATCATGAATAAACAAAGATTAGCGGATCTGGATAATATTCCATTGACACCTAGACCTGATGCAAGTCCCGCTGGTACTTCTTTCGCATCGGATAGATTAAAGGTGATAAGTAGAAACACATTACGTTCAAGAACGAGTCGAATAAGAAAAAATCCACACAAAGTATCAAAGTGGATTAGCACATGATTATTTATTATGATTTTTATATGATTGTATTATTTGTAATTTAAAATTATGTATATATTCTATCTTTCTGTATACACCTGCTATGTTTTTAGACTTGTAATTTAAAATAGTTAACATTATTTTGTAATTAAAAATAAAATACTTCATATATACACCTGATTTTTATATAACCTTTCAGTATAAATGAATAAAATTTTTATTGGTAATGTCATTGTGAATCATGGAGGCTAAGGAAGCGGTCGATAAATATTACTTTGATGTGAAACAGCCATACAGTTACGGAGGTTTTTCAAGGTTTGCTTCAAAGTTTCCTCAAATTAGTAAAAAAGAATTGAAAAAATATTTAGAAGGTGAGGATGCTTTTACCCTTCATAAACCTATACGAAAAAAATTTCCTACCCGGAAAACTATAGCCCCCCATTTAGATAACGTATGGCAACTAGACTTAACCGATATGATAAAATATAAATCTTACAATGAAGGTTATCAATATATTCTTTTTGTGATAGATGTATATTCCAGATACTTATGGTTAAAGGTTTTAAAAGATAAAAAATCAAAGACTGTTGCTGCAGCTGTCAGAGAAATTATAAATGAAGAAGACAGATATCCTCAAATGATATGGACAGATAAAGGTACAGAGTTTTTAGGCAAGGAGTTTCAAGAAATAGTTACCGAGTATGACATAGGGTACTACAACACATTTTCAGTTAATAAAGCTGCGATAGTTGAAAGAGTACAAAGAACTATAAAAGAAAGAATGCATAGGTATTTCACGAAGATGAATACATTTAAATATATAGATATACTACAGGACTTGGCTTACTCTTATAATCGGTCTCATCATAGAACACTTAAGAATACCCCTATAGAGATGGTAAAGACAAAACCGTTTGTACCTATCAACCCAAAGGGAAAAATTAAAGATAACACAGGCATTAAAGTAGGAGATTATGTAAGAGTATCCAGGACTGATGAAAATTTCAGAAAAGGGTATGAAGCTGGATGGTCGAGAGAGGTTTTTAAAGTAGACAGTATCAGAGAATTCCCTAGAGACAGGTTAAAATTATACTATCTTGAGGATTTAGACGGAGAAAAAATAAAAGGGGGATTCTATAAACAAGAAATACAGAAAATACAATTTGATCCTAAGAGTCATGAGTATAAAATAGAAAAAATAGTAGGATCTAAAGGGAAAGGTAAAAATAAACAGTATCTTGTCAAATGGGTAGGTTACCCTATGAAGTTTAACAGTTATATAAATGCTAGTGAAATTAGGAAACAGTGATCAGTTTACTTTGTGACCATGGAGAGTGAAGATCATTTCTATTTAACGCTGCCCTCATCGGCTTCTATGGATCTACATCCGGAAAATAAAATATCAGACTATACCACAGAGTTATTGAACCCTATAACTTTCGATAGAGAACTGTATGAAGCAGGATTAAGTGAAATAATTCTCGATGTTGGTATAGAGAATATACCTGTTACAAATTTGGCGTTTACGATATTTAGAAATGTTGATAATGTTAAAAATGTATTAAAAAGTAACGCTAGTACGGCAACCCTCAAACGAGGCAAGAATGAATATTTCTACGAAAATTATTCAATAAACAACGGTCTCTATAAATCGATGACCGAGGTGTTCATAGACTTAAACAAAAAATTTGAAGCAAGTGAATTATGTAAAGATTTAGTGTTTCTTGTTAATAAACCTGTTAACGAAGATAACGTGTTAATCACATTAAAATCTCATAAGGACGTGAACCTGAAAGATATAGGTTTATTTATTTTCCGCCCTTCAGTTTGGTTTCGTAGTTGTTGTTACTCACATATATACAAAATATCGCGAAATAATAAACCACCTCTAAAGGCTCTAATGCACTATATACCAACGATGGAAGAGTATGTCACAAAAAATGACACCGTGACTTCATTACATTTTATATGCATGCCTTCTAAGATGTTTCAAGATCCTGGTATGGCCTATGTTTATACAGATATTATAGATCACCAGTACGTAGGGAATACTAAAGCATCTTTGTTAAGAGTAGTTCATTTTCCTAAAGGAAAAAGAGTTATAAGTTTTCCTAATGTTCACTACTTACCATTGAGTAAGACCCAACTGAGTTCGATTCGTATTTATATAAGAGATGTAGAAGGTAAGCCATACCCATTCACGACTGGAACAGCAGTAAAGTACACATTAGAAGGAAGCTCCGTTAAATAATAATAATGGAAAGAGAACGAGTCTTCAGGGGTTCAAGAATGCAGAGAGGGTATGGTTTAGGTGGATTTTTTGCTTCGTTGTTCAGACGTGCTATCCCTTTGTTTAAATCAGGAGGCAAATACCTCGCTAAAAAAGCAGCTAGGACAGGTATAGATACTTTCCAGGATATCATGGGAGGTGTCGATCCTCGAACAGCTGTAAAACGTCGATTAGCCGATGCTTCTGATGAAATGTTAGATGATGTTAAACGAAAAATACGACGTAAGATGACTGGTCAAGGTGTAGGTCATCGTAAAAAGCCTATAAAGAGGAATAGGAAAGGACCATTAAAGAAAAAGTGCATTGATGTGTTCGCCCTTTAATAATGATGTTGAACGACTATTATTTTACATAAACAGTGGCAACCTGTAACTATTTTGTATATAAGGAATGTTTAAACAGATCTCTCATCATTATACGTCTGAGGATTGTACCAGCAAGATGCATTTCCTCCATCCCTCTAGCCCAGACTGTTGTAAGAGTGAATTGGATCTCTTCTCTGTGAACCCTACACAGATCAGTGTGAGTGAATCCAACTTTATTAGTATTAATCCCGTTCACTCAATTACAAATACAGATGTACCTCTCGATTTCAATATTCCTGGCACTTCTGATCAATATCTTGACCCTTCGAATGTGTTTTTATATCTAAAGACTAAGTTAGTAAACGAAGATGGTTCAGATCTCACAGGAAGCGATCACATAGTATCCACCGAAACAAATTTCCTGTATACGTGTTTTAATCAGCTTGAGGTATTTTTAAATGAAACATCTCTAGGAGCATCAGCTGCAAGTTACCCTTATCGAAGTTATATTGAAACTTTATTAAATTATTCTCAAGATGCGAAGGAATCTCATCTACAATCATGTGGATATTACAATTTAAAAGATGTGGAGAACCACAGAACCCATGCTGGTAAATCTAAAAATAACACCTATGAATATTACGGACGGGTAAATGGTGATATATTCTCTCAGGAAAGACTTATTCTACCATCTGTGGATACACGTATCAGGTTAACTAGATCTACACCTGAATTTGCTCTTAATGTTAAAAGTGCTCTTTTAGCAACAACTACGGCCCCAAAGCCTATCTTTAAATTACTGGATGCGTATCTTTATGTACGTAAAGTGAAATTATCTCCCATTAAACATATGGAA
>JABUQX010145211.1:20000-25000 GCA_015478945.1 Trachelipus rathkii | reverse complement strand
TATCATTATCATTATCGTTTATTCATTATTATTATCATTATTTGCCACATATTATTATTATTATTATTATTATTATTATTATTATTATTATTATTATTATCATTACTATTATTATTATTATTATTATTATTATTATTATTATTATTATTATTATTATTATTATTATTATTATTATTATTATTATTATTATTATATTATTATTATTATTATTATTATTATTGTATTATTACATATATTATTATTATTATTAATATTATTATTAAGAAACTAATTGCGTATATAGTCGTGATACAGAAAAAGGCATTTATTACAATGATCAAAATATATAATGTGTGTTAACATCAAAACGAGGAGCATATAACTTTAATATTCATTACAGAACTTGAATCACTAACATGGTTTAGCCTGACTTTGGACATCAAATGATTCCGAGGAAATAAAACAATATAAACACTTTATATTTCTAATTGCTGGGTCGGGGTTACGGGAGTAGAAACAACAGGTCATTGAATAATACTAAGGGAACTTAGGGCAAAACATTATTTAAATTTTAAAAATCAAACTAATAAGAGTTGTATTTCAAATGTTCGACAGAGAAAATGGATCTATAGATAAAATGGTTTAATATTTGAAAAAAAAAAAAAAAGAAAAATTTGGTTGATTATTTAGAGTTTTTCTAACGAACCAACAAAACTTAATTTAACCTAACCTAACCTAACCTAGCCTTACACCTAACTTAATTTAACTTAACTTAATTTAACTTAACTTAACATAATTCACCTTAATTTTAACTAATCTCTAACCCAATCCTGAATTTAACTAACTAACTTAATCTAACCTAACCTAACCCAACCCAACCTAACTTCAAATCCTGAATCAACTCTAACTCAACCTAACAATCAACCAACTTAACTTAACCAACTTAACTTAACTTAACTTAACGTGAACTTAACAAGCTTAATCAATCCTTAACCTCAACCTAACCTAAATCCCAATCCCAACTTAATTCTATGGCAAAAGGAGAAATTATTTCACATCGCCTGACCATTTAACCTGTCGTCTATTTTCCCCAGTCGACCATCTGGGCTAGTCTCCCAACTAAATTGCATGGCAATATATAAAGAAATATAATAATATTAATAAATTAATTATAAAAACAAAGAACAAGAATATGGTGACATGTGGCAAGGAATAATATTTAAAAATCAGCTAAATAAGTATATGGTGACACTTGGCAAGGAAATATATTTAAAAAATCAGCAAATAAGTGAATGGTGATATGACAAGCAAATATATTTTTTAAAAACCCAATAAATTAGTATAGTATTATAATGAAATATATTTAAAAATCAACTAAATAAAGTATATAAGACATGGGCAACGAAATATATTTAAAAATCACATAAATAAGTATATGGTGACATGTGGCAAGGAAATACATTAAAAAATAGTTAAATAAGTATGGTGACATGTGGCAAGGAAATATATTTAAAAAAATCAGCTAATAAGTATATATGACATTTGTGCAACTACTTAATGGGATTTATTTGAAGTTCACCACAAAATTTAATTATCTAATCGATATAAGAATCTTACAATAATAGAAAGATTAATTTTGCCATCAGTGCCAAGATAACAGTGAAAAGACTTTATTTTTTAATTTAAATATAATCACCTTACTTTAATAATCAGCTATTTCTATTATCACCACATTATCATTATTTTTATTATTACCATTAGTGTTCTTTTCATTATTTATGAAACATTATTATTATTACATTATTATTAGTTAATATTATTATTATTATTATTATTATTATTATTATTATTACCACTATTACTTTTATTATTATTATTATTATTATTATTATTATTATTATTATTATTATTATTATTATTATTATTATTATTATTATTATCATTATTATTATTATTATTATTATTATTATTATTATTATTATTACATATTTATAGTTTGGTTATTATTATTATTATTATTATTGTTGTTGTTTTTGTTGTTGTTGTTGTTGTTGTTGTTGTTGTTGTTGTTGTTGTTGTTGTTGTTGTTGTTGTTGTATTTACTTTATATGAATGCCTTTAATGCAATTAAAACCTTTAACTTATTTATTAAGTTCAATATATATAAATATTAATCAATAAATAAACATATGAGAATGAATAAATAGATAAACATATATATATATAAATATATATATTATATATATAGTATATATATAGGTATAGTATATATATATATATATATATATATATATATATATATATATATATATATAGGCCAGTAATCCTAAAGATCGTATACGTAACTAGAAACTGCAACACTGTACAGGAAAAATAAATAAGATTTTTATTTCAGGAAGTACTTCAACGAGGAAACCAAAATTTTTTTTTTTATTTTATCTATTTTTTTTTTTAAATTTTATTATTAGTAATATCATAGTGCACGCTCTGAGTGACCTTGAAACCTGCAGTAGTCTCGCGAGCAAAAGTTGCCAAATACCATTTTTTGGAGAAAATATTATTTTTTCTTTTTATATCCTTTTAGGGGGTTCGAGCCGACGGAGGGACAGTGGGACGTAAGTCCCCGTCGTCCCCTCTTGGTAGGCCGAGAAACCCCGACTCTATCCACCGTTCTTGTTTACCCGTGGGATATGTTAGTTTAAAAAAATTCAACATTTGCACCTCTGGTGTGCTCACTGAGTGCGTACCTCTGAATTGTCAGTGCAAAACTATTTTTACATTTTTAACAATTTAATTTTTTTAAAAAGCGTTATTTTTATTTTTTACTGGGTAAAAATGTCCCCTGATTAATAAAATGATATTTATTTTTGTGTAGCTGTTATAGTTTTTTTGTATATACCAATTTTGATAAGTTGTTGAGATATATATATTATATATATATATATATATATATATATATATATATATATATATATATATATATATATATATATATATATATATAGATATATATATATATATATATATATATATATATATATATATATATATATATATACATATGTTATTGTTATATATATATATATAATGTTATATATATATATATATATATATATATATATATATATATATATATATAAGATATATAGGATATATATATATATATATATATATATATATATATATATATATAATATATATATATATATATATATATATTATATATATATATATATATATATATATATATATATATATATATATATATATATATATATATATATATATATATATATGTTATATATGTATATCTTTAGTTATCAGTACAAGACCCACCACTATCTCCTCAAAGCATGTACGCCAATCGGCTGAACAAATCAACTCCATGGGGGTTCTGGCTTATACATATTTTAAATGTCAAAAAATTTACAGAAATGAATGCTCACCAAGAATAAAAATAACTGATGTTCTTTACATTACAAATAACTAATATTATTGCATAACAAAAATCATATTTAAAGAATATCCAGTTCTTGGAACATAATGAAAAGAGTCACCTGCTAAAGTGGTTAGATTCAGATGATATAATAAACTTAGAAGTGCCAAAAGATCCATAAAGTAGAAAAACAGACGACTGTGAATGAGCTCCAATTGTGGGACAACCAATCAAGATATGGTATCAAGATTGAGCTGTATATGACGCAGGCAAAAAATTTTCAGTTAAGAGGTCCCGTGACATGTAGTGGCTGTGAGTGATATTAGGCCAATGATAGTACAAGTGTTATATTGTTATGAAAGAACACCATCACGTCTTCTTGTTTATATTTCAAGTTTTCAGCCCCAATATCACTGTCCAGCACTTTGCCAATAATAAGACCGGAAGCCTTGTTTGAGACAGGGATAATGCCAAACAGTTGATGGAGGTGACCTGTCGAACGGCACACGAGAGGTTCCTGGGAACAGTTCCGAAAAAGAAGAGGCGGTATTTAACTTCTGTCAGCCATTTATTAATAGTTACCCCTACATGAGAGAGGGGTCTAAACATAATATGCTGTTTCACACATATATGGAAGTTGTTTCGAATAAATGTCACAGTGGATATCTGTGTTTTTAGAACAGCATTCCAAGTGATTGGAGTGCGCTGAGTTTAACCATGAGCGCAAACGACATAAGATTAACTGCTAAGGAATAGAATTTGAGGAAGCAATCATTATGTTTTCTGTTTACCCATGCAAAAATTAAAGCATGAGGGGGAGGGTATGGGAGAGGTTGTAGTCAGGAAAGACAGCAGACGCACCCATATTTGTTGTCAGTAAATACTGAGTAAATCCGCCGTGAATTGCGGAATGAGATAGGAAATGATACCTTTAACAAGGCAGGCATGATTTGAGAGAGAGAGAGGTCAGGGACCAGGCAGATAGTGGGAAGCAGAGAATAGCTATAAAAGGATCTAGTCATAAGAGAATGACATTCTTTTGTGCAAATAGACAATAAGAAGAAATAGATGTTATAAACTTGTGTCATAAATGGCCAATACTAGATTTAGAGGTGGCCTCCCGCAGAATCGGTGGCAGAGCAGACGGTACACATGATGTATTCTCTTCGAAGAGTGGCATCACATTTGATTCAACTTCAAGGCTCACCGATGATTATGAAGGTTCCAGTGCGGATCGCCTCGTTTTGGATGGGATCTAGCAGGTGTAGTAGAGTTGGGGGGCCTGACCATATACTACACAGCCATAGTCCAGCTTCTTCGATCGGATTAGCGATATAGAGATCGCAGCAATGTAGTGATTAGCAACTCAAGATTTGGTAAGATGAACGTAATAGGTCATGCTACCATGAGACAAGTCTGTTTTCAGGAGTTAAATATCCGGTGCTTATGTTATATGGTCATCTGAATTGAGTCCCTAGAAATTTGACTTGTAAAGTTACAGGAATGGGTGAACCATATAAGTTGGCTCGCTGGAAGAAGGTGGCAAGCTCTTCGATTCCCTTTTTTCTTAAAAAAAATTGTTGAG
>JABUQX010145211.1:5000-15000 GCA_015478945.1 Trachelipus rathkii | reverse complement strand
TTTCATGTTTTCATTAGCAGCTTCACCCCATCTTTATTGTAAGGTGTCATTTGAATTGTTCTAATTTGTGAGCATTCTGTGATTCTTTATTGTTAAATATTTTTGGAATGACCCATTCTTGATCTGTAAACGAGTACGTTTCGCGTCTGTACATAATGGGCTTGTCTGTAATCATTAATTGTATAGTCATGTTCTTCTCCCATCAATAATTTTTCCTCAAGATTCATGGTTCAATCTCTTTTTCTTTTGAAATTTATACTAGAACAATATTTATAGGGAATAAAACACTTGCCTTCCTTATTACTTTTGACAATTTTCATTCAGCTCTTAGTTAATGGCAGGTATATAATTAATATGATTTATCTAAGAATCTTTTTCACAAAAACAAAAGTAGTTAACCTCTTGGTTCTCCTCCTTACTAATGCTTGCTGGCTTATCTTACCAAATATCTCTAGCAACTTTTATTAATCGACCTTTTCTTTCTCTAATTCAATTGTTTAATATGTAGCTAATATTGCTCCATTCTTTTTATCTAATTCAACCATCGACGACTTTTGCATTTTTTCCTTCTACTTATTCTTCACTCAGGTTTTTCATATGTTATTCACCGAGGTTAACAATCACAAGCTGCATGGCAAGAGCTGGGCGCCCTGTAATTGAGTGCGCTGCGCTTATGCGCCTATGCTGCCGGATCTAGTGCGCCTATTTTTGTCACATCAAAGCCTATTCGCCTTTGCGCTCATGACTTTTGCCGCCCGGTGGCTGTTTGCTAAATTTATTTGCAAAGTAAACTTTAGTGCGATAATAAAAGCATGCTTTTTTAAGGAAGAAAACACATTTATTAATTTTTTTATCACTAAAACACCGTAACTAATATCTACATAAGTCCTCTCTCTCCACGTCCTTTGTGGTCCATGTTATATATGTATATATATATATATATATATATATATATATATATATATATATATATATATATATATATATATATATATATAAAATACTTATTTCTTATAAATAATATTTATAAATACTACACATAATAATAAGCTTACTATCAAAGAATATTTAATAAAACAAATAAAATAATAAAGAAATTACTAAAATACTTAAGAATAATAGAAGGAAAAGAGTGACTTTAAATATTATAGTTAATCATGGAATCAGCTATAGAAAACGTTTTAGATAAAGAAAACGTTTGAGTTTTATATATATAAGAGTTAAGAGCAGCAGCATATATATATATATATATATATATATATGAAGTGGCGCAATTGTGTCGCAAAGTTTCTCAATGATAAATGCGAAAACGGTTAAACTGATGAACGTAACGGAAAAAAATCAACAACGATCCGAATGTGTGTGGGTTCTTTGATTAGTTGCTCCAAAAAATAATGTTAATATATATATATATAGAAAGAGTATATATATAGCATATATATATAGTTATTATATATATATATATATATATATATATATATATATATATATATATATATATATATATATATATTATATATATATATATATATATATATATATATATATATATTTATATATATATAGATATGTATGTAGTTTTGTCTATAAGTATATGTATATATATATATATATATATATATATATATATATATATATATATATATATATATATATATATATAAGGTGTATATATATATTATTAATATAGACAGCATATATATTGGCAGTTGCTAGCCCTGTCGCCCTATATATATATTATTATTATTATGTATATTATTATTATTATTATTATTGTTGTATATAAATATTATTATAATTATTACATACATCTTATTATTATTGGGACTTAGATTATGATATTATTCTTATTATTATTATTATATATTATATATATATATTTATTATTATTATTATTATTATTATTAGATTATTATATTATATATTACATATTATTATTATTATTATTATTATATATTATATTATTATGATATTATTATATTATTATTATTGTTGCTGTATATTATTATATATATTATATTATTATATATTATACATATATTATTATTATTATTATATTATATATATTATATATATTATTATTATTATTATTATTATTATTATTATATATTATTACATATATTATTTATATATTATTATTATTATATATTATTATTACATATATATATATTATATTATTATGTATATATATACATTATTATATATATATATATATATATATCCACACTATTTTGTATATGCTTGTGAAATCGTTGCATATATGTCAACGTATATACATATATGTATATATATATATATATATATATATATATATATATATTATTATATATATAATGAGGTAGCAGATATATATATATATATATATATTATTATATAGAAATATATATATATATATATATATATATATATTATATATATATATTATATTATTATTATTATATATATTATATACATATATATATATATATATATGCCTACCTTGATGGAATGTTGAGAGAGCAGACTCGGTGATCCTGGAATGAAGTTTTGACGACCTGGCCGTAGATCTGGGAGTTCTGTGAATAATTCGAGCTGGTCACCATGGTTTGATTTAATAAGGATCAAAAATGGAGTTGGCATAAAACAAGTGCCTTTGGGGTTGTGAGGAAATTGAAAATGGTTGGAAGGTGATTGATTTCTGTGCTCAATTGGTAGAGCGACAGAGTTGCATGGCAATCGGGTTTTATCCCCGTCCGGATCCTAGGTAGAAATTATTTATAGGAGTTCCTCCTTGAATAGGGCTATGTGCCTGTGAGGTGTGAACTTTTAAAAAAAAAAAAAACAAAAAAAAAAGCAAAAAAAAGGAGCACAAGACTATCCATAAGTATACTAGAGTTGGTGTTATGAGATGATTTCGAAGTGAAAAATATAATTGATTTTGTGTTGAAGGAGATGCTGAAGTAAGCGATGGATGCTACATAAGTGAGAGGATTGGGGATGGAATATTAGATATTGCGTTGTTTTATGAAAGCAAGCTAGTAGAGCCTAAAGATGGAGGATGAGAGGAAACAAAAAAGAACTAAGTGGGGATAATTAGAATGGGAAGTTAAACGAATTTTAAATGAATTTTATTTAGTTGAAGTTTGGTGGCATGTGTTAGTGATATATGGTGTTATGGTAGGGTTTTGAATGTAATTAAAGTATGTATGTTGATAGAAGCGTGTGTAAGAATAAATGGAGTGGAGAATGAATGGTTTAATATTAATAGTGTAGTGCTGCATAGATATTTTATGTAATCCATGGTTATTTAATCATAGTGAAGGTAAGTGATGATAGAATAAAGATATGGGTGGTGTAGGGAAGGTATTAGATCAGTGTAGAATGAAGAGAGTAGAGGGTCTCTGTGTGCTTAATGTATGAAATTGATTTGCTTTTTGTGGTGAATCAGACGAAATTTGATTTGGTATAAAGGTTTAGCAGGGTGTGTAAAAGTATGAGGTTTAAAGTAAATGTGGATAGGAAGAGCAAGATGATGTTGATAGATGAGGAGAGTACACAATGTGAAATCATGGTGATGCTAGTATCTGAGTTTAAATATTTAGCTATATGTTGATGAAAAGGGAACGGATGATACTGAGTGTAGTAGAAAGTTGTGAATGTAAGTTAAGATAGCTGTTGTAATTAAACTTTGGTGAGTGCATTGACTAAGTCTTGGAGTGTTCTAGGGTTCTGCATAAGGGTATGTGGTTATCAGTATTATATAGTATCAAAAATATAGTGTGGAATAAGGATATAGATATAAGGTGCAGTCCGTTCATGTGATAATCTATAAAGTGTTAAGTGTGAGAAAAATTGAAAAATGAGGATTGAGGATATTAGAGCTGTGTGGTGTGACGAAAGGCGTAAATGAGAGTGTATTAACTATTAAGTTGGTTTGGTTTTATGGAAAGGATGGCCGATATATAATCGGTTAGTTAAGCGGGTGCATATTGGCGAGTGTGTTGGAAGAGATCTGTTGGGAGACCAAAGAAAAAGTGGACTGAGTCGGTAAAAGAGTGTTTGAAGAAATGGAATATAAATTAAAGGCGAAGAATAGTGTGGCAATAAGAGTAAATGGCGTGGCTTGAGGGGGATATGGTTGTGAACCTGTCCAATAGAATGAAGCCTGACATTGACGAGATATCACAGTGGATGACCGTCATGTTGTGTAGCTTTTTTGATTTCATCGTGACTGTCAGCATTGCGTATGAGTGGAAGGGCGAGGGGGAAAGGGGGGTTCTTCCTCAATTCAGGTCAGATTTCACTTAACTATTGTTTTACTGGCGAATGAAGCTAGTGCACTCACCCCATTTCTCTGTCTCAGGGACAGCTGATGATGATTATGAGGATATTATATAGGTTATATATATATATATATATATATATATATATATATATATATATATATATATATAGATATATATATATATATAGTGATATATATATATATGTATATATATATAGTATATATTTATATATATATATATATATATGTATGTATGTTATATATGTTATATATATATATACATATTATTATATATATATTACATAAGGTTAATATATATATGTTATTATTAAGCAAACATAAAGTGTATATATATAAAAATTAGTATATATATATAAACATATATTATTATTATATAAAGATATATATATATATATATATATATTATTATATATATTACATATATATATATATATATATATATGTATATATATATATAAATTATTAGTGTATATATTATATATATATATATATATATATATTATATATATATATATATATATATATATATATATATATATATATATATATATATATATATGTTATTAGTGTATATACATATATACATATATTTATATATATATTAGTGTATACATATTATTATTATTACATATTATTATATATTATATTATATTATTATATATATTATTATATATATATAACATATATATACATATACATATATATATATATATTATATTATTATTATTATTATTATATTATTATGGTGGTTATTATTATTTGTTATTATATTATACATATATTATTGTTATTATTATATTATTATTATTATTATTATATGCATATATATATATATATTATTATTATATATTATTATATATTATATTTTTTATACATATATATTATATATATATTATATATATATTATTATTATTATTATATACATATATATATTATTATTATTATTATTATTATTATTACATATACATATACATATATATTATTATTATTATATCCATACATTACATATGGCTATTATTACATATATTATTACATGTTATTATTATTATATATATATATATTAGTTATATTATATATTATATATATATATATATATATATATATATATATATATATATTTCTGATTTTGATTGTCTTGGGGTTTTGCTTTGACACTACTTTTTTCGTTTATTCAAATTATTGTGTTCCCACCTTTACTGGTAGTTTTCATTGAGTTTTCAGATTTTACCGAAACACAATTAAAATCCTCTTTGTCCATCTACCATCAATTTCTTCATTATATATATGATCCCGTATTCATTTCTGTTATTCGACCCCCAATATTGTTTCTGAGATCCTGGCTAGTAGTTCTCTCTGTTTCTTATGCCGTTCTATCCCCAAGTCCGGCAGCATCGTGGTACTAAAACATACTTTTATTAATGTATTTAAAGTGGAAATTTATCGCGATACTGATATTCAAATCAACAATACTCAAACATATTTCCATTATTCTTGGGTTTGATTTGTTTATCAACCTGTTCTAGATTTAAGAATTGACTATTATTTGTGTTAGAGCTTTATATAGTTTATTTAACATTACTTTGGTTACGTCTATAAATTCATACTTAAACCTACAGTTCTGCATATCAGTCTAGCTCCTAATACTGTTCTTTGTAATCACTCACGATATGATGAGAACAAGACCATACTATCAGTAATCCTTAAATTATGTGGGTACTTTATTTTTATGTTAATACCTACCTAATACAATGATACTAAATTTTCCTTTAAAACAAAAGGCAAATTTTTTTTAGTGAAACTTTATTTCCCAGTCTAATACCTCATCCTTTATTTACTCTTCAAACAATTTCAATGGTGATTAAATAAGTATTCTGGTAATATAATTTTAGGTCTCATTTATGGCTACGCAAAACCCGACTATTTAGATCATTTTCTTATAGGGTAGAGCATGTGCCAAACATTTTTTTTGCAATCTGCAAAAGCTTACGTAAAATTAAGACTTCAAAAACCATATATAAACTTTACTGGAAACCATAATAAAGCCTACAAACCCATACATTGCTTACAAAGCAATATATATGTTGATTTTCAAGACTACGCATCTTTCCATTAGCTATTGTGCTGCTTTGAAGTTCATTTGTACTTTAATTCCTTCCAAATGTGTCTTTTTCATGTTTCTAATTAACGTCTAATTATATAATTCTGTTATTTATTATATGTAAATAACTTATACAGACAGGAAGAAAACTAATGGGTCTGTAGATCTCATAAGGTCTTTGTCTGACATTTCTTTTAATAATGACGTGTGATATTGGTGCGATTTGGTGTGATTCGTGTGACGGTTTAATGTGGATATATTGCGTGATTTGCGTGATTTGGCAAGAATTTGTGTTCTAGAAAACATTTATTAAAAAAGACCTGTCAAAATAGTAATCATTTTATGAGAAATTTTCTTGCAATTTTATTGGTAAATTTAGGTCAATTTCCAAAGGTAAATTTGCTATTTATATGGTAAAATTGTGGGAAATTTTAAAATAAAATCATATTGTTTTAAAGGTAAATTTTAATGATTTTGAAAGGTATATTTTTATAAATTTTAAAGGTAATGTTCCTCTACCCTTTTTCATAGTTAATTAATACGAGTTGAATATGAGTGTCGAAAATTGGGCTAAACTGTTGATGGAGAAGATATAAAGTCGTTATTACTCTTTTATTGCGGCTAATATTTAATGGGAGATAAAGAACTTCTGTTTCTCTGTATTTCGTTCATCGAGACGGAAACAAAATACGAAAGGAGGAATTCTGTCTTCAAATGTTTATATATATTGTTGTTGATGTTCATATGCTATATATATATATATATATATATATATATATATATATATATATATATATATATGTTGTTATATATATATATATATATACATACATATTAGTTATTATTATAAACATATTATGATATACAGTTATTATTATATATTATATATTATAAGATAGCATATTGGAGCATATATATATTATTATAGAAAGAAAGGAAGAAGATATATATATTACATATATATTATTATTATATATTATTAATATTAAATATATATATATATATATATATTATTATTATTATTATTATTATTATTATTATATACATATATATTATATATATATATATATATTATTATATGTATATATTATTATTATATTATTATTATATATATATTATATATATTGTTATTATATGATACATATTATTATATATATATATATATTATTATTATTATTATTATTATATATATATATAAGGCTGTATTATATGTGCATATATATGTATACATATTAATATTATTATTATGGTAGTTGAAAGAAGATATATACATTATGTATACATATATATATATATATATATATATATATATATATATATATATATATATATATATATATATATATATATATATATATATATATATGAACTATCAACAATATATCAAGTGAATAGATTAGTAAACATAAAGTAATCCTTATTATGTAAGTTCTCTTTAAAAAGTTTATAGCAATTTAAAGTTAATTATTTAGCCTTTATTTGTTCTCCTTCTTCATCCTTTGTTTCTAATTTTACACTATCCTTTCTCTGAACTCGTCTAAGTTTCTATCTCTTTATTTCTTCCGTCTCTCTCTTCATCTATCCCATCATCTCTTTGCATCTCTCTTTGTCTATCTCTCTCTCTGTAATCCTATTATCTCGGTTTGTTTTTTAAAGACTCCAAAGCGTTGTATCCATTAGGTGTTATTCTGTTCATTTGACTGGCATGGCATGCCATTCATTCCTTAGCACCTTTATTGAAATGCTCTTCTTGTGTGTAAAGAAGCTTGAACGTAATGAGCTCTTTTGTTTCTCTAATACAATGGGTGGAGCTGTCTTACAAAGAGCATTGCAACACCCCTTCATCCTTTCAGTGAGATTCAAGTTCTGTTTCACTAGATATATCACTTACACATTCAACTAGACACGCTGTAGCATTAGATAAATAAATATTTAAAAATAAATACTACCCTATATATAGCCTATAGGCAAGCATATATTATATATATATATATTATTATTATTATTATTATATATAGATATATATATATATATATACATATATACATATTATTATTATTATAAATATAGGTATATATATATATATTATTAATATATATATATATTATTATTATTACATATATATATATATTATTATTATTATTATATATATGTATATGTATATATAGGTTATATATATATATAGCATATATATACATATATATATATACATATGCATATATATATATATACATATATATTAATATTATTATATATTATTATTATAGAATATTGCTACATAGACAAACGGATAGACAGACAGATAGATAGATAGATAGATAGATAGATATATAGGATAGAGAGAAGATAGATAGATAGATAGATAGATAGATAGATAGATCCATAGAAGACAAAGTTGGTTCTTATACTAAGCCAGATTTAAAAAGTTAGATGTTGTGTGAGACTTGTTCCGAACCCTTTAAGCCACCCCAGTATTTTCCAATTTCTGGAGTCCACCTCTGCTATATTTGGGGTGGTGTCACTAAAAAGGTATTTCTTTGAAATGGTGGAGTCTAGACCTTCATAAACTCATTCAACCTTAAGTGATTCTATTCTTTGCCTCATGCTCTTCTCTTTCTTTCTAATAAGAGCTGTGATCTTGTGCTTTGTTTCAAATTAGTCTCCCGGCTCCTAAGCTTACTGCTCCTGCCCTAAGCTCCCCTGCTCCTGCTCCTGCTCCTGCTCCTGCTCTGACTCCGCCCATTATTTTAAAAATTATACGTTTCCGGCTTCAGAGCTTCTGTCTAACCACAAAACTTATTGTATTGAGGAAAAATGTATGACTCCTGCTTAAGCTCATCCCCAAAAAAAAAAAATTTTTTCTGATTGACACTGGTTTGGCCCCAAAATACTTTTTTTTTCCGGTTCAACACAAAAACTTTGCGGTTCCTGAACTGGCTCCGCCTGTTCCGTCTGGCTCCGGTCTGGCCTGGCCCTGCCCGGCTCCGGCTCCGGTTGATGTTTGACTCCGGCTCCGTATACCTTATCCACGACAAAGCCTGGAACACTTTCATTCCTTCACCTGGAGTTTCCCTTAACTTTCACTCCAATTTTCAAACGTTCTTTTCTTTACCGGCCCGCGTCGGCATTTGATATTGAAACAGATCTTCATTTTTCTGAATAATGAGACTCATATATACTAATATATATATATATATATATATATATATATATATATAGCAGTATATATATGTATATATACTATATATATTATTATATTATTATTATTATTATATATATATATATATATATATATATATATATATATATATTTTCTTTATTTTATATATATATATATATATATATATATATATATGTTATATATAGTATATATATATATATATATATATATGGAGTATATATATATATATATATATATATATAGGTATATATATATATATATATATATATATATATATATATATATATAATGTGTATTTGAGAAGGCCATTGTTTTAATAAATAGGAGCAAGTTTTTTTTGCCTAAATTTTATTAAAACACATAATTAAAATAAATTGAATTCATAAATTTGCTTATTCTCGTTTAAACATGATATCCTAAAATAAGGCAATTAAAC
>JABUQX010145210.1:25000-31865 GCA_015478945.1 Trachelipus rathkii | reverse complement strand
TATATATAGATATAATATATATATTAATACACTTGTATTTACTAATATATATATATAAAATCAGGCTCGTGCCGTGACTTGTCTCTCAGGGTAGTATATGCTTTCTTTTCTATATCATATAGTAAGTTTATTTCTTTTCTTTTCTTTTAATAAATATAAGTTTTTAATATATCATATAGTTTTAATATGGATATGATATCTATATAATTAAAAAGAGCAATATATAACTAAGATCTAATCCTGTTTTCTTAAGTCAGAAACATCAGTATCATAACTGATAATTATATAAATAAAGATTAAATATTTTGTAATGAAAAATTATATTTAATATAAAATAATATCTACATTTGTTTTTTATTACGTCCTTCACATTATGGTTCGACCCATCGATTTAAATAACATGTCATCTATATAGTTACTAATATACTTAATAGAGATATCTTATTTTAACATTTATTTTGTTTAATATATTAATATTTAAATAATTGTATAAGTTGTTTGTCATAAGTTTCAATCTGAGATTTAGTACTTGTAAATTAGAATTTACTAGTATTTATATTTAAAAATGTCTTTACAGTCCAGATTAGAATTAATACACATGAAACTTTAATGCTTTTATCTATTAATATAGTAAATAAAGTAAAGTAGTAACGAAATATATTCAAACTCCTGAAACAGTTCCTTAACTCAAAATGAGTTTGGTCTGACCTTGAAATCTATAAAATATATCAAAAAATTTTAAGGGTTTGAGAAACTGAAGGTTAAATGAGATATATGTCAAATGTAAAATGGGAATGGAATATGGATTATATTCTGTCTGGTCTAAGAATGAGTTTTTTCTTTAACTACTTCCATATTCATAGATATGAATGTCATAGTACTCAAGATATCCTGTAATAAAATAGTTATAAAATATAATCCAATAACAAAAAAGAGTAAATCTTAATTGATTCAGAAAACAGCCCCTATATAAGAATATCCTGAAGAATCAATAAATAGTCTTTCTAGAAATGTAGAACAGATCATTGAGAATATAAAGATAGAGAGAGAATAATAAACAGGTAATATTCATGATCTAAAACCAAACAAGTAGTTTTGTTACATGATTAATACACATAGGTTCTGAACCATATTTAGAAGTTATGAATGTAGTGGCTAAAACAGTATAAATATCAACTTGGTCTTTTTTAAGTAGAACCATTAGTTGGGAACCTGGTTCTTTATATAGTGGTGATAAACAGAAAAATATATTTAATTCTAAGAATATTCTACAACTGTTGAATAAAATATGTTAAGTGCAAGATGACATGGAATCTCAAAATTTTCATAAATGACCAAAATGTGCTTATGCGTGAAACTTTAAATTTCAAATAAAGTTTTAAACACTCTTCAGAAATGAACCACAAGATTAGTAAAAATACTTGTATCTGAATATTAGTAATAATTGTAAGAAAATATTATGGAATTATTTTTTTAGCTATTTGGGGTAATTTTAAATTAAATTAATGCAACTAAAATAATAAAAACCCATAATAGAATTAGTTGACCTACCACTTTTATAATAAAATATCATAGAATCTCATTTTTCATGTCCAATATATTTGGGTATTGATGAAGATCTAATTATCTTCCAACTACAGACACCTTCTTCCAGTCATAAAACCATTATATACTATCCACTTAATCTGGGGGGTGATTTAATCAACAACTAAATAGTAATACAAAGAAAATAAAGATCAAAACACCACAAAAGTTCCAAGTTATTATCTTTGGCTTCATACAGTAAGAAGATAGAAATATATAATGAATTTTATCCAAAACACTAAAGTTCAGAGCTAACATCTAATCCCATTTGAACATACAATACACAATAAAATCTTGAAAATATAACATTATCTAAACCAGAACAAACTTCCATAGAATTATTAGAATTTGTAAAGAAAGAGAGAACAAGTTATTTAGTCATAGGAAATAAACAATAGAAAGTTAGATACAGTTTCTTACAGAAAGAAATAATAGATAGTTATACATAGAGAAGGGAAATAAACAATAGAAAGTTAACAAAAAAGAGAAAAACAATAGACAGTTACTTATTAAAAAGAAATAAACAAGAAGTCTTTCTTTAATGTATATCTTTACTAAGAAATATAAATGAAGAAGTTCTAAAATGATTATTCAAATTTAATAACGAATTATGGGCCCAGCCTGAATGGGAATACATCTAAGATACCAGCTTTATTTGTCTGGTTATCCAGTCAAAGATTAACTCACTTGCTACAATGGACTGTCCATTTCATACAGTTTTATAGAAAATTGACTGTCACTAATAAAACTGAATTAATTTAATAAATTCTGTATATTTATATTCAAATACTTACAAATATATTCCAAGAGAATATAAGTTCCAGACTTATGTAATTTATATGACCTCCCATTTAGCAGATGCAGGGAACCCAGTCTGATCTGTCCCCACCATGTAGCCTTCACATAAATTGTGATTGTCTTTGAATCATAAAGATTTCATCCTAAATTTACTACCATAATTACTTGAGATATTTAGTCCATTTTTGGTGAAATACCCAAGACTAAAAATGGTGATGTCAATGTCATGGTCAATCTGACCTGATAGAAAATTCTTCAAAAGGACGAAGATGTGAATTTTTTACCCATTATATTAAATTGAAAAGATTCTGACAGATTTTTCCTCAGTTTCTGCAGCTGAATAGGCTAAAATATTTTGGTGCATGAGCTAATGGTATAAGCAAATTTAATACCAATTTGAAAACTTCCCGACATAATAACAGGTACCAAGTTAAATAAATATAAAAATTTCACAGGTTGTATACCAATCATGGGTATTCAAATATAATGTCATCTTGTTGCGCAAAGTAAAGAACTGTTAGTTGCCTTATTAGTTAAAATAATTAACAGTTAATTTGATTTATTAACTTGAGGTCCGAAGATAGTGTCACATCAAAAGTAAGACACTTTTGCTTTAAATATAATCCTAATAACATCTGGACAAATTGGCAAAGTTGCACCCAATGAAAGTTTGAGAATTGTAATTTCAATTATACAAGCTGCCAAAATCATTAAATAAACCATTCATCACCTCTTTAGATACATAAGAACGATGATTTGCTCAAACTAAACACCACTTAATGTTATCTCCTCATTACCTTTGAATAAATGAAATTGTATAGTAGGGCAATAAAAGAAACTCCGTCTGACTATTATAGAATTTAAACTGAAATTAATAATAGAGACTTTGATGTTAAGTGTGTAGTGAAGAGCCGGTAAAAGTTAACCCTCTGGTTCTTACCATTATTGAAAGCTAACTTACAACTTTATGATAAAGTCTCACCAATAAAAAGGGAAACACAGGGTTTTGTTTTATCAAATTCGGAATTTAACAACACGTTTAATTGTCGATGTTGTATACTAATAAAATCGTATATTGCAATTTGAAATATACAGATTTTCATTATTATTAAATAAACTTTCATTACTTCTTTAGATACATTAATAAGGAAGTTAATTTTCTGTATCTAAATAAACACTCTTTACTGTTGTTATTTTCATTATCTTCGATTAATTGATATGAAACAGTAGACAACAAAATAACTCTCTGTCAGACTGTTGGTTGAGAACTTGCAAATTACCGACATACAAACTTTGATCATTAAAGTAAGAATTTGGATATAAAAGTTTGATTTGAGAATAAGATTTACAATGAAGCAGTCATACTTAATTTATTGTCCTTTCTCCCAAACAACCATCTTCTATATGTCCTAGACCAAAGCAAAGTTATTTCATATTTAGCATTAGCTCTGGAAACTTGAGTGGTTAAGTATTTATCACATCTATTTAATTGTAAAATTTGCAAATATTATGGTATCTACCAGAGCTAAGCTAAGGTATTCTCCTTCAAACCTTCTTGTGGTTGCTTAGTTCCTAATATTTTAATAATATCTAAGCAGAGAACTTTTTTTGTTTCTTTAATTTTGTTAGCAAAAATAATAGTTAAAACTTTAATTTTTATTCTATTTTGCTGAACCAAAGAACCAAATAGAAAGATATCGCGCAATCATTTCCAATTCCAAAATAAAATCAAAATTGTTAAATTAAAAGTTATCTCTATTTCCAACTTTTATGACCTCATTCAAAGGCTATAAATTTTTTTTTGGCAATGTCCTTAAATTTTAGTTCATTCTTATATATTCTTCTTGTTTAATTACACTTATATAGAAAGTTGAATATTTTCTTATTTTTTTATTTTCTCAATATATATATATATATATATATATATATATATATATATATATATATATATATATATATATATATATATATATATATATATATATATATTCAAAGATATTTGTGCAATAAACGCAACAATTATTTGTATATTTCAAATGGTCCTAAGTGGGTTTGTACCTCACCCTTGAGATGGTACTCCAGAGTGTTACCTCGAGACCACGATTGGCTAAAAGGAAACCCATCATTTTACCTCTGAAAGCTTAGCTTCCCAAGAGGAGCGAAGGCGTGTCTTGGACACCTAGCCTCCGACGGGGATTCCCGCCAACACTCGTAAGGGGCAACACTGGGTACTTTAACCGGACATTATTTGATATTCAAAGATATTTGTGCAATAAACGCAACAATTATTTGTGGAGTAAATGAAATTCTAAGGGTTTGAATCTTTGAGTCTTTTGAGATGGTACTCAGTACAGCTCGAGATCACGATTAGCCAGTGAAACCCATGAGTGCTTGCCTTCAGGCGAAAGGTGTCTGGATCGCCTATCTCCGACACCTGGCATCACAGCACCACTGGGTGACCTTGACCTGACATACAAGATGTCAAAAGATATTGCAATAACGCACACATTAGAAAGCAAATGGTTCTAAGCACTCTGAGATGAAAATTATATCTTCGAGATCGTCCAATGATTGGCTAACCCACATACCCTGAGCTCGCAGGCAGCATTTGACATCAATAGCTGTCAGGTACGCCGCTTTAACCATATTAGATAGCTCAGCATACAATGCATCACTATTTGTATATTTCAGTTTAGCCTATCCCTACCCTTGTACTCCAACCCACTTAGACCATTTGAAATATACAAATAATTGTTACGTTTATTGCAGCACAAATTTCTTTGAATATCTAATAATGTTCGGTTAAAATTACCCAGTGTTGCCCCTGACCTGAGTGTTGGCGTGGGGGAGGCCCGTTTGAGGCTAGGGTGTCCAAGACACTGCTCCCTCTTGAGAAGCTAAGCTTCAGAGGTAAAAGTATAAGTTTCTTTTAACCAATCGTGGTCTCGAGGTAACACTCTGGAGTACCATCTCAAGGGGGTAAGGTTTCAAAACCCACTTAGGAAGGAACATTTGAAATACACAAATAATTGTGTTGCGTTTATTACACAAATATCTTTGAATATCTAATAATGTCCGGTTAAAAATTACCCAGTGCTGCGTCCCTGACCCGAGTGTTGGCGGGGAGGCCCGTCGGAGGTTAGGTGTCCAAGACACGCCTTTGCTCCTCTTGGGAAGCTAAGCTTTCAGAGGTAAAATGATGGGTTTCCTTTTAGCCAATCGTGGTCTAGAGGTAACACTCTGGAGTACCATCTCAAGGGTAAGGGTTCAACCACTTAGGACCATTTGAAATATACAAATAATTGTTGCTTTTATTGCACAAATATCTTTGAATATCTAATAATGTCCGGTTATACCCAGTGTTGCCCCTGACCCGAGTGTTGGTGCGGGAGGCCCGTCGGAGGTTAGGTGTCCAAGACACGCCTTCGCTCCTCTTGGGAAGCTAAGCTTTCAGAGGTAAAATGATGGGTTTCCTTTTAGCCAATCGTGGTCTCGAGGTAACACTCTGGAGTACCATCTCAAGGGTAAGGGTTCAAACCCACTTAGGACCATTTGAAATATATATATATATATATATATATATATATATATATATATATCGGCGGTTATATATATATATATATATATATATATATATATATATATATATATATATATATATATATATATATATATACATTCCAACTTTCAGGATATTAGAGATATAAGCTTTGGCAGTTCATTTCACTGATTGCCATCTATTTAGTATTTATATCTATCCCACATGATATATAAAATTTTAAAAAATAAATTTTTTTCTTTTGAATCTAAATTTGAAAATTTTTCGATGAATAAAGCAATCAAGAAAAACTTTTTATTCATTGGCAAATCCTAATTAAGGTTCAAGTTCACTTTCAGCGTTTCATAGTCATTAATTTGGTATAGGGACACTCTCAGCCTGAAGCATACTATTTTTTTTTAATTTTAAAATTTTTAAAATTAAAACATTACCAGGAGGCTCATGTAAAAGGTCGGGTATGATTTTTTTACTAAGAATATTTTCATATTTATTTCATATTTGGAAATGTCTGGGGAGATCTTTCTTTTGGCTTACTTTTCATCATGATCAGATGATTTTTTCCTATGAGTGATTTATTTTTAAAAGTTCGAAAATGAGAATATATCTTTAATTTGCTGAATTAAGTTTTCACTTTTAGATTTGAAAGTGATTTGGCATTTCACATCAAGCTTTGATCAGAAATAAAAATAAAACGTTTGAAAATGTTTACTTTTTCTTACTTATTAAGGTTGTTTTAATTTAGTTTTATCGTTGGTAGAGTTTTCCATTCTAGCTCCCAATGGTGCCAGATTATTTACAACCTCATTATAGTATCAAATAATTTTCCTACAGTAGAAAAATGGACGTTATATGAAGAACCAATTAGATTTAAAATCCCCTGATAATGTTTTAAAATAACGTTACTGGAATGACATACACTTCCTC
>JABUQX010145210.1:12500-20000 GCA_015478945.1 Trachelipus rathkii | reverse complement strand
TTTTGGAAAAAAAATCTGGAAGTTGATACGAATAATGTCAAAAACATGAGTTTGAAAAATTGAAAATTCTGGGAAAAGAATGACCATCACGAAAACACCGGAAAACATCGTTTAGAAGGAAAAGCTACAGTTTGGTGTTTATTTAGTCAAAATCGGATGGAAATTCCAAAGTTTATTTCCATTTTTAGGGGGGCCGAAAATAGGGCTCAACCCGAGCAAAACATTGGATCTTGTCCTAACACAATATCAAGAAGAGAGTAAGGGGGATGAAAAACTAGATAATGTTGACTAAAAATGTAAAAAACAAAAAATATTCATCGCTTCCCAATATATATATATATATATAATATATATATATATATATATATAGTATATATATATATATATATATATATATAGTATATAGTATATATATATATATATATATATTTATATATATATATATATATATATATATATATATATATATATATATATATATATATATATATATATAACTGGAACAAGTATCAGAGTTTGAATATTTAGGATATATGTTGAATGAAAAGGAAACGAATGATGAAGAATGTAGTAGAAAAGTTGTGAGTGGTAGGAAGGTTGCTAGTTCAATTAAGCCCTTTGTGGATGTGAAGGGACTAAGTTTTGAGTGCGCAAGGATTTTGCATGAGGGTATGATGATACCTGTGTTAATGTATAGTAGTAAAGCTATGGTCTGGAATAAGAGGTATATATCGAAGGTGCAAAGTGTTCAGATGGACAATCTTTGTGGCGTTTTAGGTGGGAGAAGAATTGATAAAATTTGGAATGAACGCATTATTGAGTTGTGTGGTGTAAAGAAAGGCCTAAATGGGAGAATAAATGAGCTTACATTGCAATGGTTTCGTCATATGGATAGGATGGACGATAGTCGGTTGGTTAGGCGGATGTATAGTGGTTAGTGTGCTGGGAATAGACTGGAAGGGAGACGGAACAAAAAGTAGATTGAGTCAGTAAAAGAATGCCTGAAGGAGAGGAATGTGAGTTTGGCAGAGGCGATAAGAAAGGTGAAAAACAGAAGTGAATGATAGGGTTTTATGAGGGGGTATTTTTGTAAACTTTGCCCAGGGAATAACCCCATATTGACGGGATACCACAGTGAAGGTCCGTCGCAGTCTCGTGAAACCTCTAGGGTGAATTTTTATGACTGCGACGAGTTCTAATTTAAGGGTATAAAAGGGACGGTAAAGGGCCTGATTTCTTTTTGACTTCTGTCATGCTCCCTTACTACTTTTCTGTTCCTGTGCATGGTACGCACCTAACAGCCAATCTAGGGATAGAAGGAAGATGATAATAAAATAGTAATATATATATATATATAATATATATATATATATATATATATATATATATATATATATATATATATATATATATATATATATATATATATATATATATATATAGAGATAAAAAAAAATATATAAAAAAATATATATATATATATATATATATATATATATATATATATATATATATACTGTAAAAATCCGCGTCTTATTCCGCGACAAGAAGCGAAAATTCAGCTGAATTTTCAGGCCAAACACTGAGCGAATACTAGCGGTTTTTTTCCGCAGATTCTCAAATCCGCTTCAGCCATATACTTGTTGGAATCCTAAGCCATATAAATCGTTTGATATATATATATATATATAGTATATATAGTATATATATATATTAGCAGTTATATATATATATATATATATATATATATATATATATATATATATATATATATATATATATATATATATATATATATATATAAATATAAAGATTTCTTTTAAATAGCCCTACGTTTCCTCTCAATCCTAAAAGTTTACTCATATCCGTAAATAAGAAATCAGAATTTTGAATTTGTCACTAAATTATTACTTCATCCATCATTATTAACATTTACATGCTAAATCTTTTATTAACTAAGGTTTGCTCTACCGTTAAGAAAATTTACAACACTAAAGGCAACCATTATGAGGCAGCTAAGCTTTGATATTACGAACACATCTGGCGCGAAATCCTTTGGACCAATACAAATTCGAATAATTATAAAGTATCAATTTATTTAAGAAAAATTAACGATCAAAAGTTAAAAAAATTGCACCTAATATTTTTTTTATTCAAATACTCATTTATAGGGAACTTAACAATAGACAATACGCATTATTCATCTTTTTGAAAGACTTTCTTATTGTTTATGAAAACTATTCTGATTTTAACACATGACCCTTTAAGAATCGTATTAATGTTATTAATTTATTATGCATTTCAATCAATCAATCTATCAATTAATTAATTTAATCAATTAATTTTTTTAATCAATATCGAAAATGAAAAATAAAAAATAAGATCAAACATAAAACGTATGCAAGTTAATTAAAAATGATCCGGCAACTTTTCAACATTATTTATTGCCAGTTTGCCTCCAATTTGCAAAAAAAAAAAAAAATCGTGTTCACGGACATTTCAAGCGGAATGTTATTTGGTGACAAAATGATCAGGTGAAATCCGCTTGAAAAGCGCTTCAGATGTCGATATTGAGGCAAAATTTTTCTAAGTTTTTTCTTCATAACTCAATTCCGGTTGTAAATTCTCAAATCCGTTTGAATAGCACGGAGGTCAAGCGGATTTTTTTTACAGTATATATATATATATATATATATATATATATATATATATATATATATATATATATATATATATATATATATATATATATTATATTTAATATATATATATATATATATACTCCTACATGTATGAAAAATATTTTCATGACATTTGATTAACAATATTAATTTGTAACAGTTAGGTTAATTAAAGTTGGATGGATGGGTTTTTAGATAGATAGATAGATAGATAGATATATAGATAGATAGATAGATAGATAGATAGATAGATAGATAGATAGATAGATAGATAGATAGATAGATAGATAGATAGATAGATAGATAGATAGATAGATAGAAAGATAGATAGATAGATAGATAGATAGATAGATAGATAGATAGATAGATAGATAGATAGATAGATAGATAGATATGATAGATAGATAGAAAGATAGATAGATAGATAGATAGATAGATAGATAGATAGGGATAAGATGATAGATAGATAGATAGATAAGAGATAGATGTCCTACTCCTAATATATGGTCATGAAACTTGACACTAAACTTCAATCATGCTACTTTGCAGGGAGAAAATTCTTCCATGGTCCTTTTTAGAAATATTTTTAAAATTTAGCAATAGAGATGGATTTCAAATTTCAGCTCAACAAAGTGGATAAATTATAATACTAAATTATTTGTTAAATTATCTACCATCATATGCCTCTAATAACCTAAAGTTTGGAGTTTTTCACATTTTCAAATATGTCTTTTTAGATTAGAATTTCTTTGTCAGATTTCAAATTCAAGTATCATTACCCCTAGCACCTAAAATAAGTATTATGACTATTTGAACGAAGGAGTCATATAAGAAGTTTGAAATGAAGTTACTCTTCTATACTGCCGATATTCCATTTTATTGAGGAACTGGGAAATAATTGGCCAAGTTCTTCCTTTTCGTTCTTGGCCCATCGAATTAGCATTAAAATTTATAGAACATGTAAATGTTAAATTTTGCTTCTTTATGTACGTGTTAAAAATAAAGCAATGCATTTTTATAACTACATAGTGGTGGTAATGAAAAAGCATGACTGATTGCTGGTATCCTAGAACAGCATCTATAGGTATTTTTTCTTGGTAATTCTGAGATGAACACACTTAAATTAATGTGCAATTATGAGGGATACGAGAATATATTGATATATATATTTTAACAAATTGGAATGGTTTTTGTTTTAAGCTAATTAGCTAATTATATAAAATCCATAAAGAGACTTAGGTCTAGGTTATTGGTCTAAAGATTGAAATTTATACTAAGCATAAGGTTTAATTAGAAAACATTCTCATTATGGCAGAAGTGACTTTGAGAGGAAAATCAGTTTGCACATCAAAATTTCCGTAGATAAATATTTCTTTAGAAATTTTCTGAACTGCAAAAGCTCTTTTAAAATTATGCTTAGCACATATGGTAAAATAACCACCAACTTGCTTATAAAAAAAAATTAAAATATCGAATTCCGATTGTAAATATTAGAAATAAAAGAAAATAATTTATTAGTTAATATCATTAATGAAAATGAAAATAATAAAATTATTATGAAATAATATCTGAGTAGGCAAAGAAGCTTCTTGAAAAACATAAATGCAGGAAAAGATTTTTTACTTATTACATATTATTTGAAGACATTCCTTCATATGATTTGCTTCAAATGGAATTCTATCTAAGTTCGAACATATATTTGGTTCACAACATTCTGAAAATATATATATATATATATATATATATATATATATATATATATATATATATATATATATATATATATATATATATATATATATATATATATATATATATATATATATATATATATATATATATATATATATATATATATATATATATTAAGAAAGTTGAAAACATATTTTTGGAAGGTAAAGAAATTATCAATTTCTCTGGGATTGAAACAGCAATTATATATATATATATATATATATATATATATAAAGATAGATGAATATAGTTATATATTAAGATATTTATATATATATATATATATATATATATATATATATATATATATATATATATATATATTAAGAAAGAACATATATTGGGAAGGTAAAGAAATTACTGCTTTTCTGGGATTGAACCACCGCATGTTGCGAATAAGGACAATATACCCTGTGCTTTACCACTAGACCATCCTCCAACCCAAAAAAGTTGAATTCAAGAATAGTATTAAAGCAACCGAGCTCCCTTCAAGGCGACATCACCAGGTGTCCAGCCTGTCCTATCCCTCGTTCTTTATATTTTTAGATGGTAAATATTGCATATTAATCGCAATTAAGGTTGATGTAAATTAAGAAAGAACATATATTGGGAAGGTAAAGAAATTACTACCTTCTCTGGGATTGAACCACCGCATGTTGCGAATGAGAGTTGAAGAATGGTACAGTGGTAAAGCATCGGGTATATTGTCCTCAATCGCAACATGCGGTGGTTCAATCCCAGAGAAGGCAGTAATTTCTTTACCTTCCCAATATATGTTCTTTCTTAATTTACATCAACCTTAATTGCGATTAATATGCAAATATTTATCTATATATATATATATTTTTATTATATATATATTATATATATATATATATATATATATATATATATATATATATATATATATATATATATATATATATATATATATATATATATGATATATATATATATATATATATATATATATATATATATTCCGTCAGTTTTAATTTTTTTTTATTTTTTTTTTAATATATTGCTACTATATGATACCAACAATGAATTTCAGTGGTAACGGACATATTCAAAAGTTCGAAATATTTAAATAATTTTTAAAATCACATTTATGTTAAATATTTTTTCAAATGAAATATCTCGAAAAAGTACGACACCTACAGAAAACCAACTACATATTTGGAATCAGCGTATAAGACGTATTTAAAATGTAATATATATATATATATATATATATATATATATATATATATATATATATATATATATATATATATATATATATATGATATATATATATATATATATATATATATATATATATATATATATATATATATATATATATATATATATATATATATATATATTTTATAGGCTCATATTTTTCATAAATGAAACATCTCGAAAAGTACGGACACTTACAGAAAACCAATTACATATTTGAATCAGCGATAAAGCTTATTACAAAATGTAAACAAAATTAAATTGAGGACTAAATTAGGGGCCTGAGCCGACGGGGGGACAGAGGGGGACGTTTTCCATACCCTGTAGGAGAGGGGCGGAGGAACCCCGCGACACCCAAAATACCAAAGAGAGGGGGTTGGAGACCCTCTCCGATCGGAGGGGGAAGGTCCCACCGGCAGTTCCCGAAGGCCGAGATCCCGACTCCTGTCATCTTTGCGGTTTACCCTTGGGTATTCCTTTTAGTTAAAAAAAAAATTAAACCGACGGAGTTGTAAACTTAAAATATTTCGAACTTCTGAATCATGTCCGTTACCACTTAAATTGATAGTTACATATACTAGAAATATATTTAAAAAACAACAAAATCAAAACTGACGGAGTCGTAAAACAGAAGAGGTCATATATATATATATATAAATATATATGTTGGTTATATATATATGTTATATATATATATATATATATATATATATAGTTATATATATATATATATATATATATATATATATGATATAGATGAGTATATATATATATATATAGTTATATATATATATATATATATATATATATATATATAAATATACATATAGTTATATATATAGTTATATATATATATAGCAGCAGTATATATATATATATATATATATATATATATATATATATATATATATATATATATATATTTATATATATATATATATATATATATATATATATATATATATATATATATATATATATATATATATATATATATATATATATATATATATATATATATATGTATATATATATATATATATATATATATATATATATATATAGTATATATATATATATATATATATATATATATATATATATTATATATATATATATATATATATATATATATATATACTGTAGTGTGAAGATGTGCTTGTGATTGTTTCATAAATCAGTGCTTATTTAGCATTTATGGTTTTATTAATTTATGTTGTGTTTATATAACTTTTAAATTAGAAATTTAATACATTAATGACATAGAGCAATAACTTTTTACGATAGGTATTTGTTTTAAGGTTTTAAATTTTACAGTTCTGATGTAATTTAACTTTTAGCCTATATTAGATGTTAAGAATAACTTTTAAGTATTTGGTTTATTGATACTAAGTTTTAGTTCACTGTATTTATTTTACTGTACTTATTTTTAGCAACGTGATTGTTTTCGGTTTTAGTTCAATATAAGTTTAGTGCAATTGTGATTACGAATGCGCATGCGTGTGGTTGATCAAAATGACTACATCGATGGACATAGGGGTGAGGGATTATTGACTTTTCCAAAGCCCGTACTAACTTCGAGTCAGTGAATATTTCCTCTCTAACTCTCATACTAACCTTTTGCTTCCGTCTGTGAACTCAGCTGACCAAGTATCTTTTTCCTATGCCTAATATCTCTAACTACATCTTATTTAATAATATCTGACTAAATAGTGAAGGATTTGCCTATATAAACGTTAACTCTCCTGTAACACGCCTCGTTAACCTTGAATCTTCGAACTTCAATGTTCTTTGATTTATACTACTACTACTACTACTACTACTACTACTACTACTACTACTACTACTACTACTACTA
>JABUQX010145210.1:2500-7500 GCA_015478945.1 Trachelipus rathkii | reverse complement strand
AATACAATTATTATTATTAATAGTATTATTATTATTGTTATTATTATTATTATTTTTATTTTTATTATTATTATTATTATTATTATTATTATTATTATTATTATTATTATTATTATTATTATTATTATTATTATTAATATTATTATTATTATTATTATAAAAAAAAAAAAACTGACCATTCTTAAATTTGTTACTAAGTTCTCGTTAAATATGTAAATTACAATGATACATACATACAGTATATATCTTGTTTCCTGTTTCCGCCGCCAAATCCTTAGTTTAAACTTTACAATCTAGTTCCAATATTCTTCCTTCCATTTTATGACCCCTTATTTTTGTACCGATCAGTTTTATTTTAGTTATGCCTTCGTTTTTACATTAACGCTCTCTCTCTCTCTCTCTCTCTCTCTCTCTCTCTCTCTCTCTCTCTCTCTCTCTCTCTCTCTCTCTCTCTCTCTCTCTCTCTCTCTCTCTCTTTCTCTCTCTCTTTCTCTCTCTCTTCTCTCTCTCTATCTCCCTCTCTCTTCTCTCTCTATCTCCCTCTCTCTTATTATTATCTCTCTCTTCTCTACTCTCTCTCTCTCTCTCTCTCTCTCTCTCTCTCTTCTCTCCCTCTCTCTTCTCTCTCATCTCCCTCCCTCTCTCTCTCTCTCCCTCTCTCTTTTTTTTTTCTCTCTCTTCTCTCTCTCTCTCTCTCTCTCTCTCTCTCTCTCTCTCTCTCTCTCTCTCTCTCTCTCTCTCTCTCTCTCTCTCTTCCTCTCTCTCTTCTCTCTCTCTCTTTCTCTTTCTCTCTATTTATCTCCTTCTCTCTCTTTCTCCTCTCTCTTATTTTTTCTCTCTCTCTCTTTTTTCTCCCTCTCTCTCTCTCTTCTCTCTCTCTCTCTCTCTCTCTCTCTTCTCTCTCTCTCTCTCTCTCTCTCTCTCTCCCTCTCTCTTCTCTCTCTCTTTCTCTCTCTCTTCTCTCTCTCTATCTCCCTCTCTCTTCTCTCTCTAACTCCCTCTCTCTTACTATTATCTCTCTTCTCTACTCTCTCTCTCTCTCTCTCTCTCTCTCTCTCTCTCTCTCTCTCTCTCTTTTCTCTCTCTCTCTCTCTCTCTCTCTCTCTCTCTCTCTCTCTCTCTCTCTCTCTCTCTCTCTCTCTCTCTCTCTCTCTCTCTCTCTCTCTCTCTTCTCTCTCTCTCCTCTCTCTCTTCTTCTCTCTCTATCTCCCTCTCTCTTATTATTATCTCTCTCTCTCTCTCTCTCTCTCTCTCTCTCTCAAAAATCTCTCTCTCTCTCTCTATCTATCTATCTATATATCTATCTATCTATCTATCTATCTCTCTCTATCTCTCTCTATCTATCTATCTATCTATCTCTCTCTCTATCTCTCTCTCTCTTTTTTTTTTCTCTTTTTTTCTCCTCTCTCTCTCTCATCTCTCTCCTCTCTCTCTCTCTCTCCCTCTCTCTCTCTTCTCTCTCTCTCTCTCTCCTCTCTCTCTTTCTCTCTCTCTCTCTCTCTCTCTCTCTCTCTCTCTCTCTCTCTCTCTCTCTCTCTCTCTCTCTCTCTCTCTCTCCTCTCTCTCTCTCTCTCTCCCTCTCTCTATCTCTCTCTCTCTCTCTCTCTCTCTCTCTCTCTCTCTTCTAAAAATCTCTCTCCCTCTTTCTCTCTCTTTCTCTTTTCTTCAAAAAAAAATCTCTCTCTCTCTCTCTCTCTCTCTCTCTCTCTCTCTCTCTCTCTCTCTCTCTCCTCTCCTCCTCTCCCTCTCTCTTCACATATCCCTCTCCACATTTATAAAACTTCCTCCGTAAATGTCTTGCCTTTCAGCACTTTTAAAAAATATAATCTGGGGCTCCTATAACAGAACTCTCAGGAAAACCCACTTTGCACTTTGAAGTACAGTTCACACATATCTCACTTAATTGTTTATATTTACATATCTTTTTCTTCTTTTCTATATAGTACCTACTTTACATATACTTTTCCATTTTCATAAGTTATTGCTACTATAATCACTACTAAAGAACAACTTTACACTTGAGGATTATCACATTTAGCTCTTACTTTTTTAGCTCTATAATCACTAGGTTTTCTACCCAATTACTTATTCTCCTTTGCCCCAATAATTCACCCTCCTGATAGCTTTGACCCTTTTGACTCCTCCTACCTCAATTTCAATGGACGAAATGAACAATTTTCGTAACAACCTGAACAATGAAGAAAATCCTCTTCTCTTACCAACTGAGCTAGATGTTTTGTATAAAGGCCGTGAATGCCTTAATTTTATAAGTATCAACATAAGAAGCCTTCCAAAACACCATGAAGACCTATCTAACCTGCTTTCATCCCTTAGTGTTAAATTTCCTTGTATTGTCCTTACTGAGACCTTTCTAAAAAATTATAACAAAGACCTATATGCCCTATCAGGTTATGATATATTCCATGTTTGCCGTAATGAAAAAAAGGAGGAGGTGTCTCAGTGCTTATTAAAAAGTGTCTAAAAGCAAAAGAAATTTTCTCAGTCATTAACTCTGACATCGAGGCTCTTGGCGTAACATTTAAAGAGGGATCTAAAACAATTAACTTACTAGGTGTTTATAGACCACCACAAGGAAGTAGGGTGAACTTTATACAAAAACTCGATGAACTATGCATTTCTACACTGATAAGTGGGATCTCTGTAATAGCTGGCGACTTTAATATTGACGTATCTAGCAGTAATACCAACTCTTGTGCAAAAAAATTGCTAATCGACACTATGATGTCAAACGGCTACCTAAACTATATTACGAAAATTACACGGCCAAATGAACACAATAACCCCACTATCATTGACCATATATGGTCAAATAATCGTGGCACAACTAAATCCTTTAGACTACACGCTGACCTCTCGGACCACTACCCATGCATCCTGACATTTGAATCTTCTACTGTTCCCCTAGTGCAACGGAAAATAGAATATAGGCTAATATCAGAAGACCGTAAACAAACATTTCTACGCCAAATAAAAAACACAGATTTCTCCTTTGCTCTCAACGATAATCTCTCATTAGATGAAAAATACAAAAATTTTAGTTCCATTCTTTACGACACGTATGATAAAAACTTTCCCATAAAACACAAAACAATCTCAGAAAAGAGGTCAATGAATAAATGGCTGACTAAAGCATTACTAACCTCAATTAGACAAAAACACAACCTACATAAAAGTGCTAAGCTTGGGACTATACCGATGCATGTTTAGACAGAATACTCCTCTACACTTAAAAAACTAATAAGAAAATCCAAAGCTAGTTTCTTTGCCGATAAGTTCAACCAGACTCAATCCAACCCACGTTCCCAATGGAGCATCATTAACGACATCTTAAACCGACACAATAAACACAAAACAAAAATAGAACAATTAAAAATAGGTGATGAAATAGTCTCGAATAAGCAACGCATAGTCAATGAATTGAACTCCTACTTTACTACCGTAGGGGCAGCTTTAGCAGCCGAAGTTCCAGAAACAGAGAGGGTCTTTGCCGACTATTTAAGACCACACGAAGGGCAGAACTTTGCATTCGAAAGAATATCAACCTCTGACGTGGAGTGTGTTATAAATGGTCTCATGAATAAAGGCTCTGACCTTCAGAGTGTCCCGAACTGGATATACAAACACTGCAAAAAAGAAATCTCACCTATTTTAGCCACTCTCTATAACAATTCAATTGACTTACATCACTATCCAACTGACTTAAAAATTGCAAAAGTTATCCCTGTTCCCAAAAGCTCTGACACCTCCCTTCCGAAAAACTCTCGTCCGATTTCAATCCTACATACAACTGGCAAAATCTTTGAAAAATTGGTCCATACTCAACTTACTAATTACTTGCATGTAAACGGGCTTCTCTCTCAGAATCAATTTGGCTTCACCAAAAACCGCAACACAGAGGATGCTCTGATATTCCTTACTGAAAACCTATACAAAGCACTAAATGAAAAACAAACATGTGTACTTTTACTGTTAGATTTCTCGAAAGCTTTCGATGTAGTTCCGCACAACCTACTCTTAAACAAATTAGAGAGACTTGGTATCAGTAATGGTTCACTACAATGGTTTCAATCATACTTATCTGACCGAACACAATACGTCAGCTTAGGAGACACATCATCCCCACCTGCCTCAATTACCCACGGTGTCCCTCAGGGCTCCATACTTGGGCCACTATTCTTTAATATATATACAAATGACTTTCAAAATTGTCACAATTCAATACACTCTCAGTATGCTGATGACACTGCAATCTTAATATCAGACCGTAATATAAACACACTTAACGACAAAGTAAATAATGAACTAAAAAACATTATAACATGGGTAGAGGCAAACAGACTCTCCCTAAATCTACAAAAAACAAATTACCTAGTAATAACAAATCAAAAGAACCCTATTCAACTAAATGTAAGAGCAAAAGATATAATTATAAATCGGCTATCGTCTGCCAAGTTATTAGGTGTTATCCTTGACGACAAGCTTTCTTTTAAAGAACACATAAATAGTCTCATTAGCAAATTATCCTATGGTAACTATACATTCCTTAAGATGAGGAATTTGGTTCCAAAACATATTTTAAAAAATCTTTACTATAGTCTTGATTATCCGCATCTACTCTATTGTCTTTCGGTATGGGGTTGTGCAAGTGAATACCTGCTACAACCTCTAATCGTTATGCAAAAAAAAAATAATTCGTGTAATATCAGGGCCTCGTAACTACCGTGAACACACAACCCCACTATTCAAAAATTTGTCTTTGCTAAAACTTCACGATATTTACACACTTACAGTAAGTAGTCATATCTTTAAATTCACAAAAGGAACTGCAAATGATCTTTTGTCAAACATAATTGTACAGAACCAAACGTTAAGAACAAACAATCTCCGTAGCACAAATTCCCTTACCTTAGACAAAGCGAAATTCACCTTAACGAAATCTCGGAGGGCTATCTCATATAAGGGCATAGAATTGTGGAATA
>JABUQX010145209.1:0-18391 GCA_015478945.1 Trachelipus rathkii | reverse complement strand
AGGTAGTGAAGGATATATAAGAATAGAGTTGAGAGAGTATATATATATATAGCAGCAGTAAAGATATAGTATATATATATATATATAGCATATATATATATATATACAAACTTTAATAATCAACAACCATACCAATAAATAAACAAAACCTCAACATAAACATTCTGGCCAAATTTAACATAAATGGGAATCATAAAAAGTAAAGAATGAAATTTTCTCCTGAGACTCCATAATATACACACATAGCAATGATCCAAGAAGCTCCACATGCCTGAGTGCTTCTAGATCAGCTATTTAGGAGTATGTATAACACCATCCATTCACCTCAAACCCCAAAAAAACATTCCTTACTAACTCATACATAACTCCCTTCCCTAACACCACATCACAATCCTCCACTTTACTAAAAGACAACATTACAAAGCTTCAATCTTTTACGGTAATGATAAACAAAAAACCACACAATTTAATAAGCATATACATTACTCACCACACTGCCCTAATAACTATAACTAAATTTTTCTCACTTTCCCAACCTCCCAAACTTAACAATGGGAGGTAATTTCAACTCTCACCATCCAACATGGTACAACGACCAAGTTGCCAATTCCAGAGGCATTCATATCAAACTTACAACTCCCCAGACCTAACGTTCTGCTCACCCAATTTACAGACCAAATTACTTTGGTCCACTTTAACCAACTTAAACTTCGACCACCTCCCTATCATCATTAAATATGGTCCAAACCGACCTAAACTCCGACCACCTCCCTATCATCATTAAATATCGAAACTGTAATAAATCACAACCCCTCTTAGAAAAAGATATACAAATTACAAAAAACAGACTGGGAAAAATTCACTAAACACATAGAAAACAACTTACCCCCTATAAACATCACCAACACCTCCACTCCCAACAAATCCATCCAAAACATCACAACTCAATACAAAAAGCCGCAAACCTACATATCCCCAAAGGATTCCTTAAAAAATACAATCCAACCTTAACCCCCGAAATAGAAAACCTAATCAAACAACGCAATTCTCTCAGAAATACATCTCAATCACAATCGTCTTAAATAGACATCAATACACTAAACAATCAAATCACAAACCTAACGAAAACACACTTCTCTAACAACTTAGAACTTTTCTCACAAACAACCTCCAAAACACCAACAACACAAAAATATGTAAAACGATAAACATCTTGAAGATTGAATGGATTTTTTTTTGTGAGGGGTATGGTTGTGGGCCTTGCCCAGGAGATGAACCACTCGCAATTACCCTAGCCACACACACTTCGCTAAACAAAGCCACAAACCCACTCACCCACAAAACAGGAAAATTATTAAAGTTCTCAAAAAACAAAAAGCAACCAAGACCTAACAATACAAATAACCATTGCACACCTAAAAAACACCATAAAACCCCTCAAAAACTCCCCAGCCACAGGCTCTGACAATATCTTAAACAAACACCTAAAACACCTAGGGAATACAGTATTAACATAACTGGTACATACATTCAACAGCTCCATCAATCTAAACTTTATTCCACACATCTGGAAAAAAGACCAAAACCCGAAAGACCCTTCCTCTCATATCGTTCTATATCACCGTATCTGCATATGCAAACTTTTCGAAAATGATATTCTTGTCTGGCAATCACACTTCTGCCAAGCAAAAAGTTCCAACACGGATTCCAACCACATCACTCAACTACAACAGCACTCATAAGCATCATTTAACCCATAATAAACGGCCTAAATTCCAAACCCACACACAAAACAATACTCATCGCAATCGACATCAACAAAGCCTTCGACACAGTCCCTAAATACAACTTATCCACAAAATATTAAACTCCAACATCCCAACAAATCTTAAAAAATGGATATCTAACTTCCTATCAGGAAGAACAGCACAAACTCAAATCAACAGCATCAAATCATGAACTGTCAACAACGGAATACCTCAAGGAGCAAAACTGTCCTTCACACTTTTGAGGGTTTCAGGATATTCCCACAACTATGCCCAAACCACACCAACATTACAACCTACGCTGACGACACATCACCATCGCCAATTAATATCGTAGTCCAAACACTGCAACAACAACTCTTTGACATAACACACGTCAACTATCCAAACATGGTTAACCGACAAAAGAATGTCCGCCTCACCAAATCATCAATCACTCTAATCACCACAAACAGACAACTCGGAACCTCACCTCCCAATCCACTTAAATAACATGGTAATCCCACTCAACAAAACTTCAAAATCTTAGACATCACACTTGACACTCAATTAACTTCTCATAAAAAAAAAAATTACATTGGCTCATCATCATCAAACAAAAAACTAAATATAATAAGAATCATAGCAATACTGAAAATAACAAACAAATAGCCATCACAATCTATAAGCAGTTTATCCGTCCGACTCTACCAACATGCTGGCACCCCGCTCCTAACCAAAAGTTCGTAGCAGTAAGAATCAACCCTAGAGTCGGGACCGCGACGGTTCCCTCCACTATGTCAATCTCGTCAGTGTGGTTCATCGGCCCAGGTGGGCCACAACCATGCTCTCAATAAAACCCCTGAAATTCACTCCTATTATGCACCTTTCTTTCCTCGTATCGAAATACCACATTTTCCCAGGCAGCTTCCTTGCTCGACTCAATCCACTTTTTTCTTTCGGTCTCCCAAAGCTTGTCGATTCCCAACACACCACCACTATACATTCGCTAACCAATCGACTATCATCTTAAAATTATCGAAAAGGGATAAAATAGGTGGAGGCCTCCCCCGAAAACGATGGGTGATTGGGGAAACGTGCCGATCCATTAAAAGACGTTTACATAAAAATCAGCAGAAATGTTGTCAGGGCCGATTTTCATGCAGACCACTTGAGAGCGCGAGCGTGGTAACAGTGAATCTTTGGAACAGTTACTATATATTTTTCATTACTCTTGTTAAGTATAAGATTGCTAGACAATGGTCCTTTTGGGGATGAAACTACACCCATATGTGCTTGCAGTTTTAGAAATTAGTGAAAAATTGCAAAAAAAACAAAAAAAAAAACGTAAAATCGATCATTTTTAATGATTTTTTTTAATTTAAGGGGGAAATTCCCCCAAAATCTACCTCCTTGCTACAAATGCTCATGTTTTAGACCTTTTCACCTCTCTAGCCACTCAGAAAAAATGAAAAGGCTAAATAATCCTTTTCATCCTGCCAATTATCAAAAAGTGATAAAAATAGGTGGGGGCCTCCCCCGAAAACGTTGGGTGATGGGAAAAACGGGGGCCATATTCGGATTCAGAGGTCATTTTACATAAGAATCAGAAGGAATGGTGTTAGAAAAGTTTTTTTTTTTTTTTTTTTTTTTGCAGACCAGTGTTATTAAACTTCAATATTAAATTTTTTATAAAATTTAAATAAAAAATTATAATACTATAATACTATCAACAATAAATAAATAAATTTATTCACCGCAAAGAAACAGGTCTACAAAATCTGTCAAAATATAAATATACTATAATTAGGAGCTGGCTACAGACGTCCATTTTTGTGACTGTCCATTTCAATTATAGATGGTCCACAAGATTTTGCTAACGCGGACAGTAAAAGTCCTGCATTGTGAAATGTAAGCCACAAAATTTATAACAATCAATGATATTCACTACCAGACAAAGTTTAAACATGTTTTGACAAAGGCGAGTGCAATGTTCTGAACTGCAGAGATAGTCAGCCAATCAGAGACTCAGTTGATCTCTAGCTCCTGGCTGGGAAGCTTACTTAAGAAGATCTATTCCAGTGACAAGTACAATTTAGTTCAAATTAAGTAAGTAAATATTGATTCATTAGACTTGTAAAGAGTTATTTCATATTTACTACTATTTGATTAAATTATTTTTGGTATGTAATATATATAATATATGCCTCTTCAGTAGGTATATTATAAAGTATAGCCTAGGCATGAAGATGACTGTCCTGCATTAGTTGAAAAAATCTGGCCAGCCTAACTATAATGTATGTTAATACACAGTGTGGTCGTGTAGCGTAATGGTAGGACGCTGCTTTTTTATTTTTATTTTTGTTTTTTTTTTTTTTTTTGTTTAAATCTACTGACCCTAGTTTTATGCGCGGTCAGAAAAGCAAAATCATGTGTATCCTCGAGAAATGTTCATGTCAGTGTTCATTACACTTATATTTTTCCCCTCACTTAAAACTTGCATACGTTGTCAAGATTAATTTGCAGTAAGTTTGTTCACTGTCAACTAGCCCATTTGATATGATCTTGAAGCAAGTTTATAGCATGCTTGCCGTGGACAACTTGCTGCACTATTGAAACAAGTTTAAAATGATGTCTGGGATATATATATATATTATATATTATATTATTATTATATATAGTTATTATTATATGTATATATAAATATAAAAATATAAATAAATATATATATAATATATATATATATATATATATATATATATATATATATATATATATATATATATATATTATATATATATATATATATATATATATATATATATGTTATTACTATATTATATATATATATATATAGCATATAATTGAATATATATATATATATATTATAGAGCAACTGAATACATATATGTATATACATATATAAAACATATATATTGATATATATATAGTTGCTAAGGCGAAATAAATATAGACGAAGTTACAAATAAATATCTAAAAATGTCTACAACACTCAACAAAATACTAAAGAAAGTTTAAAAATTGAATAAAAGGGAACATAGCGTCATCGATAAATAGAAACACCAAGTTGCCAGAAATCCATCAGAGTTAAAGTCATTTCATCATTTAAAAATAATTTTCAGTCCTGAAGAAGTATGTCGATCATTGACTACGAAAGCTAGACTTAATTAGTGTTAATGTTTTAATATTTACAAATATAGGAGGGGTGAGATGAATGAATTTAAAATAGGAATATTTATAAATTATTTGAAGTTTAAAATAATAACTGCTGAGTATTTAAGTTTTTAAGTGTTTGCAGCATTATCAATCAAATATTACCAAAAATTGAAGGCAAAATGTCAATAGGTAATTTAATAGGTAAGAGCTCTGATTTACATTAATATATCCAAAATATCGTGCTTATATATATATATATATATATATATATATATATATATATATAGATAAACACAATAAATATATATATATATATATATATATATATATATATATATATATATATATATATATATATATATATATATATATATATATATATATATATATATATATATATATTATAATATAGCTGATGTTTTAAAACATTTCTTTAATTTTGTAGGTCAAATATAAATTTAAATTTAGCAGGTAAGACCTCTGATTTACATTAATATATCCAAAATATCGTGCTTATATATTTCGGCATCTACTAAACCCTCTATCAGTAAAAGTTATAGGGCTAGTTTTACGGTACAGTGGATCAGTAAAGTTAAGGGCTACTTTTACGGTACAGTGAGTCAACGAGCCCCCTAAAATGGAGTATTAACCCTTTTTAGGGGGAGCCGAGGGGGGACGGAGGGGGGGACGTTTCATACCCCGGAGGGGATGGTCGGAGGAACCCCCGCGACACCCAAAGACCAAAGAGTGGGGGTTCCGGAGACCATCCCCGGAGGGGGGGATTAGTCCCCCCCGTAGTCCACCTAGAGGCCGAGAGACCCCGACTCCTGACATCAGGGCGGATTACCCGTGGGTATTCGTTAGTGATATACCCCAAAAAACAATAAATCCCAAAAATGAGTACTTTTGGGACATTTATTCGCAACAATCTATTCGTACTCTATAAATCTCAAAACCATTTGGGACATTTGATTTAATATATATATATATATATATATATATATATATATATATATATATATATATATATATATATATATATATATATATATATATATATATATATATATATATATATAGGTAATACTGTAATATCGATATTTATCGATATATCGAATATCAAAGGTCAGACGAAATGTTCAGCTTTACCTATATATATATATATATATATATATATATAGGAGCAAATATATATATATATATATATATATATATATATATATATATATATATATATATTTATATATATATATATATATAAGTATATATATATTTGGCATCTAAACTCGACCTTAAGGGAGACTTTATCCTCGCCCCCCACTTTTGAAGTCAAAATAAATTGTACATTTTTTTTATTATCGAGATGCTTAGAAAAATTCCTATTGAACATCATATGTTGTAATTATTTTTTAAACTTTCCAAATAGTTTTTTAGATACATAAAATTCTATTTAGAGAGGTAGAACTAAAAATCTTGAGAAGCAGCAGAAATTCTAAATGCAGGTGTGATTGGATAAAAATCAGTCAAACGATTATAGAAAATCTATTTTTTTCATTTTCTCAACCTCCCCCCATTCTTCGGATTTTTACTCAGTCAAATAAATGGAGTCGAAGCCGGAGCCGCAGCCGGAGCCGGAGTTGGAGCCGAAGCTGGTGCCGGTATCGATCCAGATCCTGGGTAGTAATTTTCAAGAAATAATTTTTGATGAAAATTATATTCCCAGAAAAACGGTACTAAACAATTTTCAAATAGTGCAGAATCTTTAGTCCGGAGCCGGATCCGGAGTGGAGTCGAAGCCAGAGCCGAGTCGGAGCGGAGCCGGAGCCGGAGCCAGTGTGAAATTTTTTCAAAAAAATTTTTTTAGGTGAAAGTGCAAACCTTAGTCGGATCCGGAGCAGAAGCCGAAGTCATAACCGGATCCGATCCTGGGTATGAATTTTTTCGAAAATTTTTTGGTGAAAATTTATTGTCAGAAGACGTGCCGAAACTTTCATAATAGTGCAGAAGCCTTATTTGGATCCATCCGTGGAACAGATTCTGCTATGAATTTTCTTCAGAAAATTTTTTTGAGTGAAAAATTTATTTCAAGAAGACGCTGAGCAATGTTCAACAAGTGTAGAAATATTTAGTCGGATCCGAACCGATTGAAGCTCTCGTATCCGGAGTCGTATCTGAGCCGAATCCTGGTATGAATTTTTTTCGGAAATATTTTTTTGGAAAAATTTATTGTCAGAATACGTGCCGAAATAATTTTCAAATAGTGCGGTGAGAAACATTAAGGTCGGATCCGAGCCGAAGCCAGTCAGATTTGAGCCTTATCCTGGAGTTTCATTTTTTTGTTAAATATTTTAGTGAAAATTTATTGTCAAAAGACGCTGAACAATTTTCAAATAGTGCAGAAACCTTTAGTCGGATCCGGAGCCGAAGCCGAAGTCAGAGCCGGATCCGGATGCTGGGTATGAATTTTCTTTCAGAAAATATTTTTCAGGTGAAAATTTATCTCCGTAAAGACGCTGAACAATTTTTCACCAGGTAGAAACATTAGTCAGATCCGGTTGAAGCGTATCCGGATCCTGTGTCGGATCCTGCTGCTGAATTCTTTTGTGGGAAATATTTTTAGGGTGAAAAATTTATTATCAGAAGACGTGCCGAACAATTTTTAAATAGTGTAGAAACATTAGTCAGATCCGGAGCCGAATGTGAAGTCGGAGCCGGAGAGTCGGATCCCCTGGGTATAAATTTAAAAAATATTTTTTGTGGCAAAAAATTTATTTGTCAGAAGACGTGCCTAACAATTTTCAAATAGTGCAGAAACCGTAGTCGGATCCGAGCCGAAGTCCGTGCCGGAGCTCGGATCCGGACCGATCCTGGGTATGAATTTTTTCAAGAAATATTTTTAATGAAAAATTTAATGGAAGAAGACGTGCTGGAACAATTTTCAAATAGTACAGAAAACCTTAGTCGGATCCGAGCCGACGTCGGAGTGGAACCGAAGTCGGAGCCAGAGCCGGAGCTGAGTATGAATTTTTTTCAAAAATATTTTTTAAGTGAAAGTTTATTGCCAGAGGACGCGCTAATGTGCTATCAAATAGTGCAGTAGCTTAGGCTAAGATCCGGATCTGGATCCCGGGTATAAATTCTTTCTAAGAAATTTTTTAGGGAAAAATTTATTGCCAGAAAAGGTGCTGAAACAATTTTCAAATAGTGTAGATACATTAGTCGGATCCGGAGCCGAGGCCGATCTGGAGCCAGATCCTTAGCCGGATCTCTGTATGAATTTTTTTCTTGAAAAATATTTTTACGTAAAAATGATGCCAGGAGACGTGCTGAACAATTTTCAAATAGTGGAGAAACCCGGTCTGATCCGAGCCAGGCCGAAGCCGAGAAGTCGAAGTGAAGCCGGATCCGAATCCGATCCGGATCCAGGGTATGAATTTTTTCAAGAAATATTTTTTAGGTGAAAAATTTAATAGAAGACGTGCTGGAACAATTTTCAAATAGTGTAGAATCATTAGTCGGATCCGAGCCGTATCCGGAGCCGGATCCTGGTATGAATTTTTTTCGGGAAATATTTTTGGGAAAATTTATTATCGTGAAGACGCGTTGAACAATTTTTAAATAGTGCAGAAACCTTAGTCGATCCGGAGCAGAAGCCGAAGTCGGATCTGGAGCCGGATCCTAGCCGGATCCTGGCATAAAATTTTTCTTGAAAATATTTTTTAGGTAAAAAATTTATTGCTTTCAGGGAGACGCTTGGAACAATTTTTTCAAATAGTGAACCTTAGTCGGATCCGAGCCGAAGTTTATCGGATTGATCCGATCCGGATCCTGGGTATGAATTTTTTCAAGAAATATTTTTAGGTGAAAATATATTGTCAAAAGACTTACTGACCAATTTTTCAAATAGTACAGAAACCTTAGTTGGATCCGGAGCCGGGAACCGGATCTTAGGTATGAAATTTTTCAATAAATTTTTAGGTTTGTATTTATTGCAGAAGATGTGCTGAATAATTTACAAATAAGTCAGAATCCTTAGTCGGAGTAACTCGGAGCCGGAGCCGGATCCTGGGCATGAATTTTTTTCATTAAATACTTTTTAGGAGAAAAATATATTGTCCGAAGACGTTGAATACTTTCCAATCTTGCCACTATTTAGTTTGATCAGCATATTTGAGTTCTAGCTGACAAGAAAATGAAATTCGAAAAATATTTTTTAATTAGAAAAAAATATTAGATGTGCTGAACAATTTTAAACTAGGTTAGAAAGGTTCTTCGGAGCTGTGGCTGGGGAATTAGCGGGATTTAGATTTTGGGGTATAAATTTTTTTCAAGAAATATTTTTAGGTGAAATATACCAAAGAAGTGCTCATCAATTTTCAAATGTAGAAACCTTAGCCGGAGCTGAAGTCTTAAATTAAAGAATTATTTACGTTTGCGTGGGAATATATATATATAGCAGGGCATATATAGCAGTAGCAGTATATATATATATATATATATATATATATATATATATATATATATATATATATATATATATATAGTTAAGATATGGGTATATATATATATATATATATATATATGCCTAGTCTATAAAATAGAACATCTTCAGGGAGGAGAGGCGGGAAATCTCTTTGAAATAGCCAATAAATATCCTCAACGTCATAGATGAATCATACGTCATATCTCTCAAGCCATACCACGTGGAAAAGCACAATTTCAAATGCTAATAAGCATAATAATGATAGCATAATGCTAATAAGGTGATGTCACGAATTTTAACAATTTAGAAAATAGTTTTCATAGACTCTTCAGATTGTTATAAATTAATTTTGCGTTAAAAATAAATTTAATATTTAATTTAATATCCGCCTTCCCCAGAAAAAGAAAGCATCTCGAAAGTTTTCAATCTAATGCTTCAATATCACTGTGCTTTTAAACTCGGTACTTATTTAAATTGACTGGTGAGGGGTGGTTAGAACACCCGCTGGGCTACCTGGCACTTCTGCTGTAAGCTCCTGGGCAGGAACAAACCAACCAAAGTCAAGAAACGCCGAAATGTGCACAACATGCTTGTTGCGAGAAATTCAGCCAATAAGACAAACAAAATTTCACTCCGCGCCAGGATTCGAACCATCGACAACAGCATCGCCGTTAGACAATGTGCCACAGAAAGCTTCCTAAATAATTAGTCCGATCCACTTTCCCAGAAAAAGGCATATCAGAACAGTTTTCTAATCTCCTGCTTCGATATCACTGCTTTGAAACTTAGTACTTATTTAAATCGACAAGAGGGTGGTTGGAACACCTGCTGGGGCTACATGGCATTCTGCATGGGTGTTCCTGGGTTACAGGAGTATCCAACCAAAGTCAAGATACGCCGAAATGGGCACAACATGCTTGTTGCGACAAATTTGCAATAATAAGACGAAGAAAAAATTCACTCGCGCCAGGACTCGAACCATCGACAACAGCGTCGCCGTTAGACAATGTATACAGGAAGCTCTACCACTAGTCCGATCCGCCTTTCCAGAAAAAAAGAAGGCATATCAAAGCTCTATAAAATTTTAAGCTGCACCGCTTTGCCCCCTTGTTTGGAAGCTGGCGACGCCCATGAGAGGGTGGTTGGAACACCTGCTGTGGCTACATGGCATTCTGCTTTGGTGCTCCTGGGTTACAGGAGCAACCAACCAAAGTCAAGGAACGCCGAAATTGGCACAACATGCTTGTTGCGGCAAATTTGCAATAATAAGACGAATATAAATTTCACTCGCGCCAGGACTCGAACCATCGACAACAGCGTCGCCGTTAGACAATGTACAGGAAGCTCTGTCACTTGTCCGATCCACCTTCCCAGAAAAAGATGGCATCTCGGAACAATTTTCTTATATATTGCTTCGAAATCACAGTTTTGAAACTCAGTACTTATTTAAATGGACAGGAGGGTGGTTGGAACACCTGCTGGGGCTACATGGCATTCTGCTTGGGTATTCCTGGGTAACAAGAGCAACCAATCAAAGTCAAAGAACGCCGAAATGGGCACAACATACTTGTTGCAACAAATTTGCAAAATAACACAAAAGAAAATTTCACTGTGCCAGGACTCAGAAAACCAATGGCAACAAATTTGCAAAAATAAGACAAAGAAAAATGTCCAGGAAGCTCTACCACTAGTCCGATCCGCCTTCCCAGAAAAAGAAGGCATATCGGAACAGTTTTCTAATCTTCTGCTCCGATACCACTGCTTTGAAACTAGATACTTATTTAAATCGACAGGAGGCTGGTTGGAACACCTGCCGGGGCTACATGGCCTTCTGCTTGGGTGCTCTTGGGTTACAGGAGCAACCAACCAAAGTAAAGCAACGCCGAAATGGGCACAACATGCTTGTTGTGTCAAATTTGCAATAATAAGAAGAATAAAAATTTCACTCGCGCCAGGACTCGAACCATCGACAACATCGTCGCCGTTAGACAATGTGCAGTAGGTTCTACCACTAGTCCGATCCATCTACCCAGAAAAAGAAGGCATCTCGGAACAGTTTTCTAATCTCCTTCTTCGATATCACTGCTTTGAAACTCGTCGGTAATTATTTAAATCCATGGAAGGGTGCTTGGAAACTCTATATATATATATATATATAAGGGATGTATGTATATATATATATATATATATATATATATATATATATATATATATATATATATATATATATATATTATTATGTTATATATATATATATATATATATATATATATATATATATATATAGCATAGTATATATATATATATATGTTTTTAGATACATGTATATATATATATATATATGGGTGTGTGTATTAAATATATATATATATATATATATATATATATATATATATATATATATGAGAATAAATATTTTTTTTCCGTCTGAAAAAAGAAATAATATTTCCAAATGTTTATTTGCGTTTTTCTAGCATTTCATTTTTTTCTTACATTAGATCATAAAAAAATTCATTAAAAAAAAACGAACAGTTTTTTTTTTCTTAAAATTTGGTAACAACTCTGCATATAAAATCCTTAACAGACTGACGTTTATTTTAAATGCTTTTGTATGATGTAAGGTGGTGTCACACGTGATTGATTGCTTTTACTTCAAAAATTTTGAAAGTACTTTTCAGAGATTGTCCAAAAAAACTTTTAAAAAATAAAATTTGAAATAAAGTGTCTAAATGAAATTTATTACTACACAAAATAGGAGTATTTTAGTGAAAAAAGCATTGAAATATCTTGAATATTAAAGATTTTATTGCTATTTTTGTGAAAGCCCGAAAGCACTTCCCTCTCCTCCCTTAAAAAAACGAACAGTTTTTTTTTTTTCTTATTTTCGCCAAAAAAATTTTGAAATATTGTCCCAAACTGAGGAACCCGATCTTCAGTTGTTAGAATCCTTGGATATTTGGGATATCTCCCCTTAATTAAATGTAAATCTAAATTTTAACAGTCTTTTAATACTGAAGTGAGATTTTGTTTAAATCTAGAACTCTTTACTATATGATATTGTAATTACTAATTTATCTATCTGATTTATTTATTTTAACTAGGGGCATTATGATTTGGCTATCCTTTTCAGCCCCACCTTAAAATTGGACATAAAATTCGGGAATTTCAGCCGATTTTGATTATATAAACACCAAAATGTATTTTTTGGGCTCTAAAACGTTCGTTTCCGGTGTTCTTTTCTGTGACTGTAGTCATAACTTCAGAATTTTCAATTGAAAATCCATGTTTTTGACTATTTTTGCTATGAACCCTCTGTGATTGGTGAAATGACTGTAAACTTGAAATATACAGATGGGTCCGGCCGCTTCCATTATGTGCAATAATGTACTACATTTTCGAATTTTAGTTTTGTGCTCAGCGTTGTCCAATTTCCAAACCCATTTTTTGAATTTGAAAAGTGAAAATTGACATATTTTTTTTTTTTACTCATCCACCACATTTCACTTTTAGGTTATGTCGCGCATGCATCTTATTTACTTAGAAAATTTTTGTATAATTAATAGAAAATTTTTAAAAATTTTCAAAACTTTTTGAAAATTTGTTCCAAGAACAAATCCAAACCTATTGCATATGCATATAAAAAGAAATTATCTAAGTAAAAAGATGTATCTTGCCCTGACTATAAAAGCCCGGAAAATTTGATGTTGATCGGATGGGTAAAAAATATGTCAATTTTTCACTTTTCAAATTCAAAAAAAAAAAATGGTTTGGAAATTGGACAACGCTGAGCACAAAACTAAAAATTCGAAAATGTAATACGTGCATATTGTAGGTAATGGACCCACTATGCATACTTCAAGTTTGAAGTCATTTCGCAAAAAATCTGAAAGTGATATGAAAATAGTCCAAAACATGGATTTTCAAAAATTGAAATTTTGAAGTTATGACTACAGTCACAGAAAAACACCGGAAAACGAACGTTTTAGAGCCCAAAAAAAGCTACATTTTGGTGTTATAGCTCAAAATCGGCTGAAAATTCTGAATTTTATGTCCATTTTTAGGTGCTGAAAACTGGGATCAGCCCCAGCCAAATATTGGATCATACTTCAACTTTATATTATTTTAATTATTATTACTTTTATAATATTTTTGTTTAAAATTTTATTATATTGTAAGCCTTGAAAATGGGAATAAGTATTCTGACCTCGAAACTAGTTTGGCTAATAAATTTCTCAACAGCATTTGGAAATACAAATCAGAGGTTATTATATATATATATATATATATATATATATATATATATATATATATATATAATTATATATATATATATATATATATATATTTGTTAAGTTGTTTTGATATAGTGAATATATATATATATATATATATATATATATATTAGTATGAACTGGATGTCAAAATTTGACAGTTTGCGGATGTGATGCGGGATGCGATGCGAATCTTAAAGAGGATGAGGATATCGTGGATGCGGATCTTAAAGTAGATGAGGATGCGGATGCGGTTTTACTCTTTGGTTTTAATTAAATAATATATATATATATATATATATATATATATATATATATATATATATATATATATATATATATATATATATATATATATATATATATATATATATATATATATATATATATAAGGTATAAATCATATTATATGGTATATATATATATATATATATATATATATATATATATATATATATATATATATAAGTATAAAGAAAGATATATATATATATATATATATATATATATATATATATATATATATATATATATATATATATAAGGCTCTTACTTCTCTCCTAGGAAGATTCTTCATCCTTACAGCCGCGCAAGCATCTTTCTTCAGACGTCCCTCTCCTGCACTATTCCTCTTCTCTTCAGCGCTCTCATATTTGGTAGCTGACATCTTTCCAGAGAGTCCTCCACCGATTCCGCCTATCTCTTCTTCGGTCTTCCCCTTGGTCTTCTGCCCTCTGGTGTCCATTCCCATCTTCTTTTCGACATTCTCTCCTGCTCCATTCTCTCCAGATGTCCCCACCATCTCAATCTCCCACATCCATCTTCAGTATCATCTTCTTCACCCCTATATCTTCTCTAATAACTTCATTCCTTATTCTGTCTCTCCTACTCTTTCCAATCATATTCTTAATATCCTCATCTCCGCAGCTTGTATTCTACTCTCCTCTCTTCTTTGTTGTCCATGTTTCTGCTCCGTACAGCAGTGTCGAATCAGTATGCTGTTAAAAATCACTTTTTTAACCTCTATTCCGATGTTTCTATCTTTCATCATGGGGTATACCGCTTTCATAACTAATCCATACTTTTCCATTCTTCGTAATCTCTCCTCCACTTCCTCCCCTTCTTTAAACATCCTCCGAGATAATTGCACGCTTCACCTCCTCCCCCTCCTCCTCTCTCACCATCATTCTCATCCCCTCCTCATTTCCTCCGGTTACTGTTAATATCTCTGTCTTCTGTATGTTCATCTTCATCCCTGCTTCCTCCAACTCCTACGCAAACAACTCCACCACCTCTCGAATCGCCTCCTCTCTCTCGCTCCAACATGCCAGATCGTCCGCATATGCCATTATGTCCTCTTCAAATTCTCCCAGTCTCTCTTTCACTTTCTTTATCACCACGTCTAAATATAATATAAACAGCAGTGGCGATAAAACACTCCCCTGCTTCACTCCTGTTTTCACCTCAAACCATCTATCGTTCTCGCACTCAGTTCTAACATTACAGCTGCATTTCTCATACATACTTTCTATCGCCTTCTTTAATCTACCTTTCACTCCATAATTCCTCTCCATAGCTCTCCAGAGCTTTTTCCTTGGCACCGAATCGAATGCCTTTTGCAGATCAATGAAGGCTACAAAGAATCTCTTGCCATATTCCAGCATCTTCTCCGAGACCATTCTCAGTGTGAATAAGAGGTCCATCGTTCCTCTTCCTCTTCTATACCCGTACTGTTCTTCTCCGAGTCTCGGCTCTACCTTCTCTCTCAACCTCCTCTCCAATATTCTTTCGTATATTTTCGTCAGATGGTCTATCAGTGAGATACCTTTATAATTATTACAGCTTCCAGCATCTCCTTTACCTTATATATCGGTATATTATTGCTTTGCCCCACTCCTTCCGGTACACTTCCCTCTCTCCAACACTTGTTCATCAAACTGATGATTTTCCACAGCCCCTCCATCCTCTCCTGGAGCTTTACCTTTCTTCATCCTTTTTATAGCCTCTTCATATTCCTCCACCGTTATCTCTCCGCCTTCATCCTCCTCTTCCTCCTCCCTCGTCTGATCTGCAGCTTCTTCCTCTTGTTCTCTGTATTCTACATTTAGCAGATCTTCATAGTATTAGGTCCATCTATCATTTCTTTCTTCCGGTCTCACAAGAATCTCTCCGTTTCTATCTTTTATATTTCTAGTTACGCTTTTTGGTTTCCTATACGCCTTGCCATCTTAAAATAGCTTTTTTTCCCTTCGCCCACATCTCTCGTTATTTCTCCTGCCATTCTCTCTGTCTCCATCTTTTTTGCTCTCCTCTTTATTCTCTCTGCCTCATTCCTTGCCTATACCTATTCCTCCCTCCCTTGCTGCAGCTGTTCTTCTTTTCAGCCACTTCCTCATTTTCTCTGTTTTTTTTTTTTTTTAATTGCTTTTTTCACTTTTTCGTTCCACCATGGTGTATGTCTCTTCCTAGTACCTCCTACCCATCTTTTACCAAGAGTTTTCTCTGCCACTTCCTTGATGACATCCTGCAAGTCTTCGTTTTCTTCTCCATTCCTTAGGGTTTCCTGCATTTCCCGTTCATAATTTCGTCTCGTTTCTTGTTCTGCCAACTTCTCCACTCAGATCACTGGACTCTTCTGCTCATTTACTTCCCTTCCCCTCCTCTTATCTTCATATCCGCCACCAACAGTCTATGATCCGCATCCAAGGACACTCCTGGGATCACCTTTACATTCTTTATCATCCTTTTATCGGAGACTATCATGTAGTCTATCACCGATTTTTGATCGAATTGTTCCGTTACCTGATTCCATCTATACCTCGTAAAGATATGCGACTCTCTATGCTTGAAAAACGTGTTCATTATTTTTAGGTCGTTTCTCACACAAAAATCAATCAACGCCTCTCCCTCCATGTTTCTTGTCTCCTCTCCAAATGGTCCCAATACTCTCTCCATCTCTCTTCTCTTTCCTACTCTAGCGTTGAAATCTCCCATCAACAAACACCTCTCCCCCTCCTCCTCCATCCCCACCTCTTCTTCCATCAATTCCATAAATCTAGTTTTTTCCTCCTCTGAGTGCCCCTGTTGTGGTGCATATACCTGGAATATTCTATATTTTATCCGACCTATCTTCAACACGCACATCATCAACCTCTCATTTATAATTTTTACTCTTTGTATACATGGTGACAGTCTTGGTCCCACTATAATTCCGACACCATGCTTTCTTATTCCTTCTCTCACTCCACTATACATCAGAACAAATCCTTCTCCCATCTCTTTACCCTCTTCACATCCCCTCACTCTCATCTCCGCCATCCCCAACATATCTATCTTCCTCTCTTTCATGATATCTATTATCTCCTCTCTCCTTCTCTTTATCTCCATAGGTACCCACATTTATCGTGGCACACCTATTATTCTTAAAAGTGTTTTCTTGATTCCTAGTCTGTAAATCTCGCCGAAGTCGTCGTCTAAAGTTCTGTCCGGCTTCCGAGGCTCGCGCTTGACCTCTGTGCTAGTTTATTGGGCGGCCCATAAATCGCATCCTTCCCTAGCCCATATCTCCTTGCCGAGACACCCGGCATCCTCAAGCCACCGCCAACGATTGGGGACGCGGAGTTGACTTTGCACTTCATATATATATATAGTTAAGGTTATGAGCAGATATATATATATATATGAGTTATATATATATATATATACATATATATATATATATATATGCTATGGTATATATAGATATATATATATATATATATGTACAGTATAAGCGATGTTATATATATATATATATATAAGGTATATATATATATATATATATATATATATATATATAAGATAAAAATGTATATTAGGATATTAGGATATCTCAAGGTGTGCATATATATATATATATATATTAAGAGTTATAGTTATAGTAGATATAAAGTATATTATATATATGTATATATATATATTATATATATACATATATTTATATATATGATATATATATGGTATATTATATATATATATATATATATATATATATATATATATATATATATATGTTATTATATTGTTATATATATATATATTTACATATTATTATATATATATATATATTTAGTATATATATATGCTATATATATATATATATATATATATATATATATATATATATATATATATATATATATATATATATATATATATATATATATATATATATATATTAGCTACGGACATGACGACATGATTATATATAAATATATATATTATGTCCCCTGCTCCTAAAAAGATAGCAGCAAAGGTTGGTTGGTGCTATATATATATATATAGTTATATATATATATATATATATATATATATGTTATATTATATATATATATACCGTATATACATATATATATATAGTTATGTTGTTGTTATGTTATATATATTATATTATATATATATATATATATATATATATTATATATATATATATATATGCTACATATATATATACCGTATATATATATATATATGTTGTTATATATATATATATATATATATTAAGTTATTATAAAGATATATATATATATATATATATATATATATATATTATTATATATATATATATATATATTATTATATATATATATATATATATATATATATATATATATATATATATATATATATATATATATATATATATATATATATATATGAAGCGGCGCAATGAAAAT